>CM076570.1:903093963-903155734 GCA_034641835.2 Pinus albicaulis
TCTAGAGAACAACCATTTTCATGTCATTGACTCATTAGTATATGAAAACTAGAATTTGCAAATTTGGTTCAAAATGCAAGTTCCACCATCCAAAAGATAGGTTGGAAACCTTAAAATCAGAGGAGAATGTTGATGGAAGTGAAGTACTCAAGTCAGTCTGTGTTTTTATCCATTAGTTTTTTTCTTCCATTTAATATGATATGTAATCAGTCTTTAAATTTATATGCTCTTGCCTTTGCAGGTCAAACCTTTCAATTTTTCACTACCAGAGAGGCATGGGAGCCTGAGTGTGTTGTAAGATACTCAGTGATGAGTTTTGTGTTTTCATGTTCTACAGTTGTTTCTAATTGGATTATATTTTTGTTTTTGGAACTATTGGTTTATTGAATTTCTTGTTGTGGATCTCAGTTTTTTGTCAAGAGAGGTATTTTCAAGTATATGGTGCCAAGTGTAAGTTTGATCTTCCAAAGCAAAAAGGGGAATCTTTAAAAATATTAGAGCACAAAGGGGAATCTTTAAAAATATTAGAACACAAAGGGGATGGGGGTGCTGTTGTAACTATAGGAACATAGGAACAAGGGGTTTCTGGAGTTGTAAATGGAAAAACAATGGTCACACCTATAAAGCTTGCTATCATGCACAATTCCAAGGGCTTACCAATTAGACATGTGATTATTTGTTTGGATTTATCTATTGCTTAATGTATGGATAAAGGAGTCTGTCAACAGTGATTGCGAATTAATTTTTTGTCATTTCAAAGACACTTTGAGTTACTGTGTTATATGGTTATTAGTGTTGTCTAGATCTCTCCAATGATGAAAACCTAGTTTGGACTTCCCTTATGTGTTTTTCTTGACATAATTCATTGGAATCTGGTTGGCTTCATTGCCTTCTGTGTCTATACTTGTGGTTTTGTATTGAGATTTTTTGGGCTTACTGTCAGTGTTTTTCACTTTTGAGAATGCTTTGGTTTTGTTTTGCTCTAATTATGTGTTGAACATTTTTTAAAAATCAATGCCTATTATAAAATTTCAAGGACTACCATAACTCCTCACATAATTCTTTAAAGGGTGCTAGCTCATTGGAAGAGCACCTACCATGCGGGAGGTTGGTGGTTCGATTCCATTGTACCCTAACATAAATTATTCAATGATATTGTTGATTCTTTTAATTAAATATTTTATATTTATATATTTTAATGGTGGGATATTTTTCTGGGTTCATTGTTTTCTATTGTCTCTACAGAGACAATAGATAGGATTAAAGACACTGTCTCCATAAAGACAATATGTATTTAATTCCAACTATTGTCTTTGGAGAGAAAAAAATGAAATTGTCTCAACTTAAGACAATGTACCCAAAAATTGTCTTAAAACCCCCCTTTGTGTTGTAGTGCAACTATTCTCTTAGGAGAGACAAAAATGAAATTGTCTCTGGAGAGACAAAAATGATTGTGTTATATATTGTCTTTATAGAGACAATATTTAAGACAAATTAATTTTAAGACGATTTAATTTGAGACACCCGCTTAAAGACAATATTTAAGAAAATACACAAGTTTTCTTTTGTCTCAAATTAAGACAATTTACCCAAAAATTGTCTTAAAACCCCCCTTTATGTTTTACTGTATTAGTCCCCTATGTTTGCGACATCACACTAGTAGTAACTGAAGTGTTGCTTTTACATTAGTTCCTTCCTCAATTAAGCCAAAGTTCTAATTTCACATTTCATAAAGCATTCTTCTTCAATCTATCAAATAGATACATGGATTTGTTTAACCAATTGGATATCTTTTAATTTTATTTGACCTTTTCTCGAGGCAACAATTTATATTATTCATATAATTATATAATTTTTTAGGGTGAAAGAATTCACATCATTCATATTTTTCTAACTAAAAGTAATGTTAACATACTTCGTCGACATTAAATTTTTTCATTAGCATAATATATATCTTAGGAAAATTTTGTTATCGAGGTGTCACATACACCACATGGCTATGTCTATGTACTCTGACTTCCCGTAACTACCTTTGCTTAACAATACTTCGAATGTGCATAACAATAATTTGTCAGACCTATTCATGAACATTCGTCTATTTTCGTTTTGTCTTTTTCTAATGGTTGGTGTCCCTGTTTTTACCTTCGATGAAAAATTATGGGAATGGTCTATGCCCCTGCATCGTGGCTAGAAAGATGGTGGACCTCTAATGAATTTTCATCATTATAAGCCCTGCATCCTAGCTGGGAGGATGTTTGTAACACCTCCTCCCAGATTTAGCCACTTTGACAAGCTCTCTAGGGTAAACATGAGCTAAGTGTCACTATGATATATCTCAACCTCCAATTTCTAGTTATGGAAGCTAGGCCTACAAACTAGAACATATACTATCATCCCTCAAATGCTACATATCACTTAGGAGCCTTCCAACCACCCTAGGTGATCAATCTTTCATATGGAACTTTTTCTCACTAGGTTTACTTCCCAACCATGCCTATAACACTTCATGCATGTGGTTGGGAGACTATAATCACAACCATAGGCCTATCTCCATGAAATTATGACCCAATTTCCTCTGTTTTATGCATGCGGTTCGAGATCTATGCCAATTTTTTAGGCTAGCCTCTAGACCACTAACAAAAGATTCATGTAACTTTCCATGATAATGAAAATGATAATAACAATGCTAAAAATCAAATTTTCAGCAATATCTTGACCAATACATGCCTAGTGCATGATATATATTTCGTAAAACATGTGATAAACATAAAAGCTACATGTTATGAATGCATATCTAATTACAAAATTTTGATCCACATCAAAAAATCACCAAGAGAGTCCATTTCCCTTCCAAATAGTTGCAACAACACTTGTTATCCCATGAATAAGATCACTTGTAAAACCATAAAAAAGATCCATAGTAACAACACATCTTCTAACCAAGCATATAACCAACATATAAAGAGAATTGAATCCATGAAATGTCATCCATAAGATCAACATAATAACCAGTACAAGTGCTCATCAATCACAATAAGAGGATAAAATATATTAACATATACAAAATCCAACCAAGTGACAGACTTCTACGTACCACCCGACTGTAGATTGGGCTGAACTAAATCCCTCTTTTAGCCAATCACGCTCATGCCATATTCCAAGCATGAATTTGGGATCATATGGGTTAAACCAAAATTAAAACAACTAGGGCTTCCCGAGGCTAACCCATCTCAACCCCCAACCACAGTTATTTCACCTAACTAATCTAGAAATCACTATCACCAAAACAAACTTGGATGATACCAACTTTATTCACCACATCCAAGGGAATTTTCATGTCTCCACCCATCCGTCAAGAGTTCTAGGAGAAAAAACATCTCCACCCTTAACCCTTGACAATTTCTTGAGACCACCTCACCAAGATGCAAATTCTACTGACCATCCAAAGCTTAAAACAAAATAAGGTTGAAAACACTATTAATCCAGGAAAATGGGTGAATTCATGAAGATGGGTTACAATTTTGGGCCAATTGTGGCAATGAAATTTCAAAATTTTACTCTTTTATCAAATTTAAGCGCTTAAATTTTATATAAGAATTGTGAATTTTGATTGGAAGTAAACATACAATTTGTGGATAATTATGTTGTTGTCCTAACGATAGTTTTTGGAAAGAATTTAGGGTCTTATAATATGTCATTTTTCCATTAATTGACATGATTGTCCTTTCAAAGTTCGACACATCTTAAAAGGTATGTGTTTGACAAGTTGGCGAAGAAATATTTTAATTGCATTTTGCAGACACGGGCGTTCGCATAAGGATTTTTTCAACTATATAAATAACTTGAAAAATCAAGATTACCCTTTTGAAGAGGACTCTTAAACAAAGATAATTGTATTTTTTGAAGTAATATTTTAATTACATTTTGCTGGCACATGTGTTGGCATAAGGATTTTTTTAACTATTTAAATAAACTAAAATATCAAGAGAAACCTTTTGAAGAGGGCTCATAAACAAAAATAATTGTATTTTTTGAAAAAAATTCATTTATAATATTGATTTTTTATTCAACCTCTTTAAAACTCTTCAAAAAAATTTAAAACACTATCTTTAAAATAAACTATATTAAAAATATCGTATGAGTTTGAAAATGTCAAAATCATACACCATTGGATAGAAGATTCCTTCATGAATCCAACATGATCAAATTCCCTAAGTCTGCTATGGTACAAAATGATGTTGCAGAAATATTTGTAGAACGAGTGTTGAAATTGTGGATTTTAGGACTTCATAAGTTTGATTAAGCACTTACAACTCTTGATCGAGGGCTTAAATGTCAGATTCAAATAGCTCGATCGAGGGTTTCGTAAACCCTTGATCGAGCCATTTACATGGTTAATGTGGGAATTTATAAAAAAATTGTGAGTCCCATAATTTAGATTTTAGAGTAAATATAGATATTAAATTTAATCCATTAATGATTTAGCCAAGTTGATACGATATTATTTTACTAAAAATGCCAATTCAACTATATTGAGTTCATGAACAACATTAGAAAATTTTGATATTGTTGTGCCAAGATGCACATTGTACAACCCAGTATGGGGGAAATGTGTAAGTATGTCTTCATGTGCTCAAAATATACATTGATTTTGAATAGATCATAAATTTACCTTCCACACAAATTTGTGCAACATTAAAATTCTAAATTTTATTATGATTTTTGTGATCATGTCATGTAGAAACCTTGTTAAATTTAATATTAATATTAAACAGATAATAATCTTATTATTAAATAAAATTATGAAATCAGCCCACTGGGTGTATCTCAATTGGTTATTTCGTTTTTCCAAGGTCATGTGTAAATCAAAAGATTCAATATTCTTATGAAATGTGATATTACTATTAAAAAATTAATTTTAATATATTTTAATGTTAATATTATTAAATTTATTAATTTTGGATTAATATAATATTAAATTTAATATAAATTATAAAATTTATTATATTATAATATATACTAACACAACCATATTAATAAATGTGGTGCAAAAGATTAGTTAACACATAAAGATTCATACAAGATGAAGCAATATGCTAATTTTATTTAAGCTAATTTTTTTATCAATCTAAAATAATAAAATATAATATTTTAAAAATCCTAAAGTAATCATAAACTAAATATACCTAAAGAAATAACACCTAAACATTTTGAATTGGAAGACATGAAGTGCTCTATGTATTGTTGATCAAGGTAGGTGAAAAAATAATAGTTTGGAAAACTTTGGATAAAATTTCCATGGAAAATTATAATTTTTCCCTGATAAATGTGCAACACACATTTTGAATATTGCATTTAAATATTTATTATATAAAAAATTAAATTGTTGTACAACATCAATACATATATATATATAAATATATAAATATATATATATATATATATATATATATATATATATATATATATATATATATATACATATATATATTTTATGTAATATTCCAAAAATTTAGCCTTAATCTAAATGGGATATTATAGTTTGTTTTATCACTAGGTAGGTGAATAAGTGGGTGGGAGACCCATAAAACCCCTTTAGAAGGAATAATAACACTCCTAATGTGAAAGGAGAAAGAATACACAGCTGGATTAAGAACCTTTGGGTGTGAACAGGGATTGGATCATGTTGATTCGGTCAACTTTGACCAAATCAATAGTGTTGTCATGGAGGAGTGGTCCTTATGATGAGACATTGCAGTTTTAGTGGAGGACAACTTGCATGATCTTGGTGGCAAGTATGGATGGGACCCAATGTGAAGAGGCTCTCATGATATATATGGAGGGGATAACAACCATTGTTATTCATGTTTTAGATTATCAATTGATATTGGTATGTTTAGACTTTTGCTTCCTCTTGTTGTTTAGTAGGGTTGATGTGTTGTTTAGCACAAGGGTGTTCCTGATCGGGAATCCCTACCTCATCCTCAGGGAAGGAGAGGTTATTTGAGCTAAATTTCCTCATTTCATCATTTTTTCCAAGCTACCTCCTTAAGCTGCATCATAGTTTCCATTTAGAGATGGGTTCTGTTGCATGGTGCAGCAAAGGAGGATTGTATAGACTGTTTCTGGGCTTGTTTTTCAGTGGAGAGGTAGCCTATCCATTGGAGGTTCAGAAATGAGGGCTCCTAGGCATATTTTCACATATTTGGCATCAGGCCAACCATCTACCATCCCTCACAGCACAATCATATTTCTGAACTGTGTTATTTTTGGCAGAAATTGCTGGGAGGGTTCATTGAGCTCATAAGGAGGGTCTATTTTTGAGTAGAGGGATCAACCTTATATTTATAAATACCATAGGAGGATGAAATGACCATTTCAGATTTTTCATGGCCTCATTCCATATCAGATCCAGTTTTTAGTGGCATATTAACCCCAGGGTTATTTGTCACATTGTATTTTTCTTGGTATTTCTAGCAATCTTTTCTAGGTTGGCTAGAAATCATGTATTAGAGCCCACATCTTCTTTGCTAGGAATTTATTTTGTTTCTATCAACCAAATTTCATTTATATATGTATCTAGTAGTAGCTACACTAATATAGATAGCTCTGTCACTACTCTCCGACATTATATACAGTTGCAGCAACTTATGTGCTGATTGTTTCGATCATTGGAGGATTGTTCCTATTGCTTAAGTGGCTTTCCCCTCATGATATTTTTGTATATTTCTGCTGATATCTTAATAAAATTATGGTCATATTTTCTGTGTTTTACATTATTATGATTTTTATTGCTGTTATTTCCAATTTGGAATATTACAGTGGTATCATAGCATAATATTGGCTCAACCTATGCATTCAAGACACTATGCCATTTGAAGGAGAAACTTCTTCTCACAGAAAAGAGAATTTGTACAGAAGAAACAAAAGCATGACTCCATTATTTGGAGAAATGAGGGAATAGAGGATTTCCCAACTTCTTTTCGAAACTGTGAAGAATATCAAAGAAGATCTCAAGGAGATGAAAGGGGAGAGGTGTAGAAAAACTTCAAGAGGGTTCGAAAGTGAAGAAAGCCCTAGGTATTAACATGATGGGTGTGGACATTCAGCCACACATGCATATCCACAATGCAGTTTATTACCCACATTCACTACAAGAAGGATTGAGGAGGAAGATGCATGAAGGGAGGAGACCTTGAGTGGCTTTCTTCAGCAGTATGGGTCTCAATCATGGAGATTCAAAGAGAACTTGGAATTCCAAGGGTTTTTACAACTCAAGGAAGACATAATATCCAGTAACATTAATAGAAGCAAGAGAGGTAGAATCTTTCTATCTAACTTTGATTGATCAACAAAGTGCACAGTCAAAGCTTGGGTGAAGGAGCTAGATTCCTATTTTTAGCTACACCAAGTTTCAGAAAAGAAGGCCATTAGAGTAGCAGCATTGCACCTCAAAGGTATGGCCCATGATTGGTGATTTTATAGTTTTGCTTCATTTTATCATGCAAAGAAGGGTTCACTAAGAAATTAATGAGGAGATTTTATCTTAAACATTGTAAACCATCTCTTGTTGAACCCAAAAACTCAAAACCTTTGCATGAGTTGGAGAGATCTATTCTGCCAACTCCACTCCATATTTTTGTTGAAGGGGATAAAAACATACATGATACCTTTCCATGGGAAAGATCCCCACTTCTTGATGAGCCCTCTTCTATAGGTGAATACATGGAGGTTCCTCCTTCAAGAGAAGACCAAGATCAAGGGTCTCTCATTGATGATGAGGCATTCTCAATTATTGATGAAGGGGATGAGCAGAGAAGAGCTAACGATGTTGTACCATTGGGAGGAGATCCATCACCACATGGAGGTGGAAAGGGAGCCATTTTTTGCATTAGAGGAGCCCTTGTGTCTTTGCAAGGAGTTCGAAATGATTCAACATGTGGGAACCAAAACACAATTCAGAAGCAACATGTATCAATTTTTGTGGATTGTGAGATGGAAGGAGAAAAAGGAAGGATCAGCATCAAGGGATGATGATAATTCACCCTCATCTATTCTGGGAAATTTTTGCACAAAAGAAGAAGATTGTATTGCGCAGTGAAGAGAGGGACAAATCAGTCCACTCATATATACAGTCCACTTTAGATTATGATGTCTCACTACATGGGGGAATTCCACCTGGGAGGCCACCAGATCTGGTGTTGTTAGGGGACATTTTTCCATTTGGTTCACCACTCTTAGATTCAAGAGGGGTGAAGACCTTGGAGGATTCTAGTACAACGCAAAGAGTTTGGGATAGAATCAGGGAGGAGAGAGACATTCTCCCATTTTCAGCATCACCCACTCTCACTACTTATACTGTACTCACAGAAGTTGTTGCAGTGATGGAGGATGGCACCTTCATGGTGCAAGGGATCTACTCCATGGATTTGGAGAAATAGAGGGTACTTCCTTTGAGGAATAAATCCTCCATACATTGGAGTAGATGGAGGCCACTCATGCTTAGATTGTCCAAGATCAAGAGGTTATTTTTGGATGGTAGCTTCTCATGGGAGGCCAACTTCCAAAAGTCACCACTTCTATTTGAGCATGAGAAGTTGCAAGATGGGCATGACAACATTTTGAAGGATTAATTTTGCATGGGGGATGTCAAAGGAGAAGAAAAAAACATGTGGGGAGCTTCACATTTCAGATCTTCAGCACTGTCTCTTAGGAGGATTGATCCATATTGGAGATCTCAACTCTTGGTAGAGTACTCCAAGGATCTTGGTGCTTGCATGATTCTTGATGACCCAGAGGGAGATGATAGATATATGGTGGATGATGAGGTCATATATTCTTATGGAAGAGTCTTTTGGACTAGAGCTTCTGAGCTCAAGGAGAAGCTGCTACATGCAGTGCATGTGACACTCTTTCCATGCACTTTGATGCATATCATTCCTTTATGGAGGAGTTCACTTGGGAGGGAATTCAGCAGGATGTATATCAACATGAGGAGAGATGCATAGCCCGGATGGTGATGAAGAGGTTGTCACAACCACTTCCCTACTCATTGAGAGTGACGGAAAATTTTCAGTTGAGCCATTTCAGCTCAAGGACCAAACTACATGGGAGAGAAGGTACAATTTTGCATTATGATTTGTACTTCTTTACTTTATATGAGTAGCATGTTGTACCAAGGAGGATTATCCCTTCTTGAAAATTATATTATGATGTACTTAAGGCCAATTTCAGCATTGAGGTTGGCTATTCTATTGGTGGTTTGTGGAGGAAGCCATATGATTCTTGGTGTGGACCATTGGCACCACATTTTACTTTCATGATCCTATCTCGTAGGATGAATGTGGTAGAAAAAAATTGGCTGAAAAGACACTTGTTATTGTTTGTTTTGAGGTAGTAAAGGGATGCACTACGCTGGTTTTATATGTGGAACTATGACCCACCTCCCGATTGTCATATGGAAACTTTTTTTCAATGGTTTTTGCTTCCATATGATGGAGATGTTCTTATGTTTATGGGAATCTTTGTTGGGAGAGTGGCACATGAGTTGAGGGTGCCCATTGGGATTATGACTCTCCCTAATATACATGTTTCATGTTTCAGGAGAAATAATGGGAAAACCATGATTGCCATACTACATCTCTTTTCTTCATGTGGGAGGAGCCATTTGGAGAACTTGAGTTCTTGGAGGAGGCACTTCATGGCTAATCTGTTTGGTGGGGTAACTTGGGAAATTCTTGGAGGCCATGTAATTTTAGCCCAATATCAGCAACAAACCCATACTTACCATAAATGGATAGAGAAACAACTTGGGTGGACAAATCTAATCTCTCCATGCAGCCCTAATACATTGCATAAACTAGGGGTTGATGATTTATTTGATGAGCTACATAGAATGGCTCATTTAATTTGGATGATAGCATGGGTAGGGGAGAATCTCATTGGGGATGAGATTCCCTATTTTTATCATCACTCCTACCTTGAGAAGGCCATTGGATAGCAAGAAGGTTTCCACTTACACCTTCCACTTTTTCATGATGCGAACCATTTGGGTTTGCATACTTGCGAGGAACCATTGGAGGGTAGATTTATTGTAGATTATGTTGAGCTATGGTGGAAGCTATTGATGAGGAGGCCACAAGAAGAGGAAGGAAGGAATTTTTCTCCACCTTTATAGTTTCTTGAGGACAAGCAACATTTTGGAGGGGAGGACTGTAATATTTCAAAAATTTAGCCTTCATCTAAATGGGATATTATAGTTTGTTTTATCACTGGGTAGGTGAATAAGTTTGTGGGGAGGCCCATAAAACCCCTTTAGAAGGAATAATAACACTCCTAATGTGAAAGGAGGAAGAATAAGCAGCTGGATTAAGCACATTTTGGTGTGAACAGGGATTGGATCATGTTGATTTAGTCAACTTTGACCAAATCAACAACGCTATCATGGAGGAGTGGTCTTTATGATGAGACAGCACAGTTTTAGTGGAGGAAAACTTGCATGAGCTTGGTGGCAAGTATGGATTGGACCCAATGTGATGAGGCTCTCATGCTATATATGGAGGGGATAGAAACCATTGTTATTCATGTTTTAGATTATCAATTAATATTGGTCTATTTAGACTTTTGCTTCCTCTTGCTGTTTAGTAGGGTTGCTGTGTTGTTTAGTACAAGGGTGTTCCTGATCGGGAATCCCTATCTCATCCTCAGGGAAGGAGAGGTTCTTTGAGCTGCACTTCTTGATTTTTGCATTTTGGCCAGGCTACCTCATTTAGCTACAACATAGTTTTTGTTTAGAGCTAGGTTGTGTTGCAGGGTGCAACAAAGGAGGATCATATAGAGTTGTTTCTGGGCTTGTTTTTCAGTGGAGAGGTAGCCTATCCATTGGAGGATCAGCAAGGAGGGCTCCTGGGCATATTTTCACATCTTTTGCATCAAGCCAACCATATACCATCCCTCACAATGTAGTCACATTTCTGAAATGTGTTATTTTTGGAGGCAATTGCTGGGAGGGTGGATTGAGCTCTTTAGGAGGGTCTATTTCTGAGTAGAGGGATCAACCTTCTATTTAGAGATACCATTGGAGGCTTACATCACCATTTCAAATATTTCATAGCCTCATTCCATATCAGATCCATTTTGCAATGGCATATTAACCCTAGGGTTATTTGTCACATTGTATATTTGTTGGTATTTATAGCAATATTTTTCCAGGTTGGCTAGAAATCATGTATTAGAGCCCACATATTCTTTGCTGGGTATTTATTTTGTTTCTATCAGCCACATTTCATTTATATATGTATCCAGTAGAAGCTACACTAATATAGACAATGATGTTACTGCTCTCCCACATTCTATACAGTTGTAGCAACTAATGTGTTGATTGTTTTGATCATTGGAGGATTGTTCCTATTGCTTGAGTGGCTTGTACCTCATGATATTTTTGTATATTTCTACTAATATCTTAATAAAATGATGGCTGTAAATTGACCTCTCTTATGTCATATTTAGATTTTATGTGTTTTACATTATTATGATTTTTATTGCTGCTATTTCCAATTTGGAATATTACATTTTAATTGTCAAAGTATTTTAATTTTTTTGAAATATAGAGGAGAGAGAGAGGGAGAGAAGGGTAAGAGAGAGAGAGGTGGGGACACAAAGAATAAGAGAAGGGGGAGAGAGAATGAGAGATGGAGGGAGATAGTCAACAAAGTTTCGGGAGAGAGAGAGAGGGAGAGAGAGAGAGAGATTGACGAGGGGGAGAGATGTAGTTGGAGGGGGAGAGAGAGGGAGGTAAGAAGAAATACATATAGGGATAGAGAGGGAGTGATAAGGGAGATGGAGTGTGAGGGAGAGAGGAGAGTAGGAGCTAAGGGAGATATAAGGGGAGGTTGAGGGAGAGGAGGGAAGAGAGAAAGAGAGAGACAAAGGGAGAGAAGGAGAAGAGAGAGAAAGAAGGAGAGGGAGAGGGATAGGGAGGGAGATATATATTGATATGGGGAAACAATGTGTATGTTCTCGGGGTGGTATAAAGGGACGAAGAAGGAGTAGATATATATGAAGAGAGCATGTGTGTGTGTCTGGTGGGGCAAGATAGAGAGAAAAATAAGGATAGAAGGAGGGAGATATCAATATAGATGGGCACGGGGGGGGGGATATAAAGGGAAGAAACTTGCTTGCACTAAATGCATTCATTTCAGTTTATAGATGTTAATTTCTAATCCTATTTTATTTATTGCATTAGATGCATTGATTTTTGTATAGATGTTTCATTTAATTCTATTTCATTGCTTGCATTAGATGCATTGATTTCATTAAAGTTGTTAATTTCTAATATTTTTTTATTGAGCTTGCATTAGATGCATTAAATTCATTCTTATTTCATCGGCCAAACCATTATGGTTCATGTTTGAGGAGTTTGAGGATAGATCATTGCTCTTTTTATCAAGAATAATGCTCTTCGGATCTCATATTTCATACCCAAGTTTATGAAAGTGAAATTCAGAATAAGGTAGATTGGATTCTAGTGAATACATTTGAGAAGCTTGAAGGAGGAGAATATATACAAGCCCTATCAAATGGGTACACTACATAAGGAGTAGGACATGTTCTCAAAGGGGAATTCCTACAAGGATAACTCTGTTTTCCAAAAGATATCATTAGAAGAAGCTTGTGGGAGGATAATGAGGAGTGCATGAGATGGCTAGAGAAGCAGGCACCAACATCTACTCCATGGAAAAATTTAGGGGCTAATATCCGCATGAGGACTAATTTTCCATGATTTTTCCAAAAAAAAATATTCACCAATTTCCATTTTTTATAAAATTGATTTGCCAGATTTTTAAAATATAAAATTAATTTACCATAAAAATTTCCAACATTATATAGAGACTATATATAAAACTGTTATAAATTTCTGAATAAATTTACAAATATATCAATAAACATTTTATAGTTTGCATATTAGGGACTAGTGAGATTCGCCAATGGTTTTAAACTTCAAGATAATTTTCCATCCTTAACATTTTCCCTAAACTTTTTGTTCTATATGTTTCATTTCGTAGCTCAATGCTTATGCCAAGAGCACAAGTACAACAATTAGCCTTGGGATTGGCAGTTAGTGAGCAACCCTTCCTATGGGTCATTTGTCTAGACATTGTTGAAGATGAATGTGTAACACTCCATAAGGACTATCTACATCACATTAAAGATTAATGCCTCACTATATTTGTCTTTCTTCAAGCCCCGCTCAAGACAAAGACTTGCTGCCCCACAACACCCCTTGTTATAAATAATTTTTGAATGATATAACCTATTTGAAGGTAGTTGAATGCTTTTAAAAATAATATATTGACTCGTTCCAATTGTGTTGGTCACAACACTTTTGTATGATGTATATGCCTTGTCTTATCATGCCTAAAGGTCCATATCAAATGTGAATTTTAGAGAGATGGTGTGGGTGCATTTGTGTATATAGCCTAAGATAAAAAATATTTTAAAGTTGAAAAATGCTAATAAATATAATTAATAAAATAATTATGAAATCTAAAACATGGTCAAGTTTATCTATGCACTATTAATTGAAACCTAAGTGTGTGATCATTTAGATGTTGAATTGTTTTTGATAAAATGTAACATATTCACACCGATGGGGTGATGTTCTGGACACATGAAAATTTTTGGGTGGTGTGCCATCTACTGTAGGTGTCATATTTTTTAAATGCTGAGAGTGAAATCCATCTGCTATATGTAATATCCCAAAATAGGGAAAATATACAACAATAAGAATATCTGAAGATATTCTAAATTTGGAGCTTCAGCGAACCAGGCACATAGCGGTGTAAATAAGTTTAAAAGATGTAAGGGAACATATACCCAACAAATGAATGATCAGCAGCAAGAATATGACGTATACACTCCTTCCAAAGTGGGGAAATGCAACAATATAGGGCATAAAACGACTATCTTCAGAAAATAACGCTATATCTGTGAAATGGGACTTGGATCCATTAGAATATACCATATACAACTCACATCAAGAATTGGAGAAAAAATAAATCACTCTAGCTAACATAAACAGATCTCCCCAAGCCAATATGACTCAAATAAGCCGAAACCCCATGACTTTACTTAACATAAATTACGGAAGCATGCAAAAACATTATTTTAATGGGGGTTTATGTAGAAAATAATGAGAAATAATAGATCTAAAGTATACAATGATCCTATCACTGAGAAAATGGAGATTCATCCCTTTTTATACAAAATAAGGATAACTCTGCAAGGGTTTCAAGAAAGTAGAATGTATAAAAGAGCAGATCTGCAGATATCGATATGGAAAACGAAGTTATACAGCAAATATAAATAAATATATCTAAAAAGTACATGAACAGAAGAAGAATGATATACAAAGCCTTCCGGGAGAAGGGTTGGCCCTTCCTCCAAGGAATAAGCTCAGAAGCAAGGGTTCAAACCCTACAACTGCAACACTGGGGAAAATGACGCAGTTCCTTCCGAGAAATGCACTGTAGGAGATGGAAACTACTTTGGCCACATGCCAAGATGTCCATTATGCTCAGAAATCTCCTGTATAGATCTTGCAAGGCAAGGGAGGCTCCCTCCTCTGAAAGATAAGCTCAGGAGTTGGTGTTGTAAGTCTCCCACTACAACACCCTGCAACACAACATTCCCTGCTATAGGAATAACGCTATAGCTGAAGGAGGATGCTTGCCCAAGCCTAGATGTAGGAAAATGAAGAAAAATGCTCCTCCAAGAGACCTCTGAAGGAAGGAGAAGGAATCCCTAAGCAGGAATGACTTGTGCTAAACAACACTACATACTCAACTCAACAGCTGAAGAATGCTCAATATTCTAGGTAGACCAAAATCAATAATCCATAAGCTAACCCCAAATGTCTGTTATCTTCCTCCTTATAAATTTTGTGAGCCTCCTCACCTTGGGTCCCACCCATTACGGTTTCTAACACCACATGACCACTTTCTCTCCAAAACTTTGTTGTAGCTCCATCAAGGCTACTCCTCCCTGTCGTGCTGTTGACTTAGTCAACTTGACTGAATCAACATGATTCTTTTTCTGTTCATACATGGAAAGTGAAAAATCCATCTACTAGGATGTCCCCTTTTCACACCAAGAGGGATTTTATGCTAATACAAGATAAGTATGGGTCTCTTTCCCCCATTTATTCACCTACTAAGTGCAAGAATACAAAATTAATATTCCTATTGGCTGCATGTGAATTTTATGAATGTTACAATCCTCCCCTCCCAAATGTTGCTTGTCCTCAAGCAACTACAAGGATAGAACTAGAAAGTCTCCTTTCCTCTTCCTGTATCATCCTCATATGATGATCTCTCCCCAAAGAATAAGATGTTGTCTCAATAATGAAACTCCATAGTGCCTCTCCCAAGCATACAAGTTAGAATTTGGTGTAGATCCCAAATGGATATCATCATGCAAAAGTAAAATACTCAAGGAGACAACTATGTGCTGTCTAGAAGTCCTCTCAAGGAATGGATTTTGAAATGCATGCGAAACTTTCATTCACAAGTGAAACCTCAACCCCCAAGCTATCATCCATATGAAATGAGTCACCCTCCAACATGGCAACTCACGAAAAATCCCCTCCACCTTTGGTTCATGAAGTGTAGGTGGGCTGCATAGATGAACATGATAGGCAAGAGGGTCTGTCCCATGCTCTCCACCTCTCCATTTATGATAAGTGTAGAGGGCATGTTGATCTTGGGCTGCAACATGGTTGCCCTCAAGTGGCAAGAAGAAGATAGGATCTCCAAGGATCCTCTCTCCAATGTCATGAGCCATGCTAATCCAAACCATTCCATACAAGATGAATGGCACATCATCACCATATGGCATCCAAATCAGAAAAATGTTGAAGGTTGTGTGCAAGTTTGGATGGTACAAATGGTTTCCCAAGTGGATACTGCGTAGTCTCCCCAACTTCTGTTTGAGAATATCATGTGGCAAGTGGTTCTTCAATAAGTTACAAGTTGTGCATGTTTGCTCCTCCACCATGTGGTACTAAGCAGTAATGGATGTTAGATATACATAATCAAAATAATAATACACTTTCCCAAATTCATAAATAGATGGGCTACTAACATTACAAAGATTGGCCCGAAAGTGACCATGAGACCCAAGAATATTCTTGCTCTCTTGTGGAGAAATGCATTGTTCATATATGGTGAGAAGATAAAAATACTCAATGGAGTAATCAACAAGTACATAAATTCATTTCCTACCATACATAGTGAGTAGGCTGGAAGTGAGGTCCATGAATGAGTCGTCCCATGAGAATCGCCTCATAAAAATCTGCAAAAATAAGGGATACATGCTCCTCTTGTAACACTCCATCAACAAGAACATACTCCCAAGTGACAATGCTATAGGCCTTAGTGAGAAGGGTCTTTTCACTCCATGACTCCTCCCTTTGACATTCCATATGCCAAAGACATCCACTATCATGCTGCTAGGGGAGAGGATCTTCTTCCTATATGGAAGCCTCTCATGATCCTCCAATGCTGAAGGGTAGACTCCTTGCACCTTGAATGTGCCTTCCTTTTCTATGGAAATATCATGATAAGCATGGAAAAAATTCTACCCATACTCTCCCAAGTGTAACCACAACAACAACAATTCTTGTTGCTCCATCTTCTCTCCCTCATACAAGCCATAAGGTAATATCATGATGGTTATCTTGTATGATGACCCATACAAACAAATCTTCTGTTGCCATAACATATGGGTACCCTGCAATGCCTCCCTCCATAACATACCTTATGAAAAAGAGTATGTCATATGCTGGCCAAACTCTCTCAAAAGTAGCCAACACAGCTTTGCCTCTTGCTGCCCTGTGTCATATATCTGCAAGTGGCTCACCAACCTCTTGCTCTCCATCCACCCCCATTCATCCAAATGTGGATGCCTCCAATCATGCTCCCCCTTTGTATCTTCCCAATGAAGACTACCAATCTCCCAAAGCAGATCTTCCTCTTTACACCTCATGGAAAGTTGAGATGTAACCCCTTGGAGATATTTTAGAAAAGATCTCTCATTAATGATCCTCTTGAATCCATAAGGACCCAAGTGTGCTGAAAGTAAAACATCATCATAAAGTGGCACAACGCTCATCATGCCCTCCAGAATTCCACAACCCACCCCAAAGTGTTGTATGAAACTTAGTTGGGGTGTATTGAGATGATTTTCTACCCCATTCTTGATCAAACCAAAGCTGTACAATGCAGTGCAATCTTGTTGCTCTGTATCAGCAATGTGCTTTCGTCTTTGATCATGCAAAGACATAATTCCAAGGTCTCCCATAAGATCTTATGAAATGATAAAAAATGGAGATTCATGCATACCTTGGTGAGTCTTAGGAACATCTTTTATGGCTACAAGAGTTCCTCCCTCCAATGTGTTGGCTGATCTAACCGTTGATATAGATGGCTGCCCCTTCATGGATGTGACAACGCTGATAAAAGACTCCTCAAGTGGTGATGAGGACTCCTTCTTCTCTGAGCTTCTACTGTCAAATATTTTGATTACCCAGTGAGTGAAATATGAAAAAGTGGACACTCTTGCATGACTCACATGGCTGAACCACCAGGTGCTTGCCTTGCCCTCCAAATGCAGCGTTGAAATCTCCAAAGCTTCTCTTTCTATCACTGGATGTAGTAGAAAGAATGCCTCTAGCTTCATCACCCAAGATTCTGCTGTACATTAGGGTGATCCATCAAAGGTAGACAATAGGAACCTATTTCCACTTATCATCCTACTGTTGTATGGTCTTCTTTCTTCTTTCAGTTGGATAAACTGAGGAAGATCTAGAGTCTCTTTGAAAGCTCTAGGTTGGCACTTGTACTCTGCCAAATATCCACTCAGGATCTCATGTTCTAAGTGGTATTCTTGCTCTTCACTCCCTCTATAGGAATAGGAAGTGCATGGGTCTTCTTCTTTCTCTTGAAACCTTCCAGAGGTCTCACTACAACTTTCTCCTCCTTGAAACCCTCTTGGAGTTTCAATGCATCTTTGTTCTTCCATCTGTTTGACCTCCTTAGAGAGGCTCTTCTTGGATCTGAAAATTTATGAGAGTAATATCATCCTCTCCATCATTCTTAATTAGATCTAAAATCCATAGGCTGAGCCAAGATGTCATCTCTGATACCACTGTAGTATCCCAAAATAGGGAAAATATACAATAATAAGAATATCTGAAGATATTATAAAGTTGGAGCTTCAGCAACCCAGGAACATAGCGGTATAAATCAGCTCATAAGATGTAAGGGAACATATACCCAGCAAATGAATGATCAGCAGCAATAATATGACCTATACACTCCTTCCAAAGTGGGGAAATGCAGCAATATAGGGCATAAAATGACTATCTTTAGAAAATAATGCTATATCCATGAGAAATGGGACTTAGATTCCTTAGAATATACCATATAAAACTCACATCCAGAATTGGAGCAAAAAAAAAATCCCTCTAGCTAACATAAACAGATCTCCCCAAGCCAATATGACTCAAATAAGCTGAAACCCCATGACTTTACTTAACAGAAATTAATGAAGCATAAAAAAATGTTATTTTAATGGGGGTTTATGTAGAAAATAATTATTAATAATATATATAGAGTCTAAAATCATCCCATGGCTGAGAAAATGGAGATTCCTCCCTTTTTATACAGAATAAGGATAACCCGGCAAGGGTTTCAAGAAAGTACAATGTATAAAAGAGCAGATCTGCAGATCTAGATCTGGAAAACGAAATTATATTGTAGCTCTGAATAAATATAGCTGAAATTTACAAGAACAAAAGAATAATGATATACAAAGCCTTCCGGGAGAAGGGTTGGCCCTTCCTCCAAGGAATAAGCTCAGAAGTAAGGGTTCAAACCCTGCTACTGCAACACTGGGGGAAATGACGTAGTTCCTTCAGAGAAATGCACTGTAGGAGATAGAAATTGCTTTGGCCACATGCAAAGATGTCCAATATGCTCATACATCTCCTATACAGATCTTTCAAAGAAAGGGAGGCTCCCTCCTCTAAAAGATAAGCTTAGGAGTTGGTGTTGTAAGTCTTCCACTGCAACACCGTGCAACACAACATTCCCTGCTACAAGAATAACGTTGTAGCTAAAGGAGGATGCTTGGCCCAAGCCTGGATTTTGGAAAATTAAGAACAATGCTCCTCCAAGAGACCTCTGAAGGAAGGAGAGGGAATCCCTAAGCAGGAATGCCATGTGCTAAACAACACTACATACTCAACTCAACAGCTGAAGAATGCTCAATAGTCTAAGCAGACCAAAATAAATAATCCATAAGCTAACCCCAAATGTCTGCTATCTTGCTCCTTATAAATTTTGTGAGCCTCCTCTCCTTGGGTCCCACCCATTAGGGTTTCCAACACCACATGACCACTTTCCCTCCAAAACTACATTGTATCTCCATCAAGGCTACTCCTCCATGCTGCGCTGTTGAATTAGTCAACTTGACTGAATCAACATGATTCTTTTTCTATTCATACATGGAAAGTGAAAAATCCAGCTACTAGGATGTCCTCTTTTCACACCAAGAGGGCTGTTATGCTAATACAAGATAAGTATGGGTCTCTTTCCCCCATTTATTCACCTACTAAGTGCAAGAATCAAAAATTAATATTCCTATTAGCTGCATGCTAATTTTAGGAATATTATAGAGGTGTCATGTTGTTTAAATGCTGAGAGTGCAAGTTACCGACTAGGTTTTCGGCTTTCAATTGGCAGTTGTGTGAAAGGTTTAGCTATGGTACAAGGTTAGTACAAGTGGAGGTGAGGTCTTCTTTTTGTACTACCTCATGTTATGAGTTGGTGAGTTTTATGTCTATTCTTGTTTTAGAGTGGTATGGAATTTTTCGGAGTAAGCTAAACATTTGACGGAATGCCCTTTGGGTTTTGTGCCGCCGACAAATGGAGAATCCCTCCGGCGAACACAGGCCCCATGCCCCTCCCCATTTCCATCCCAGGGCGTTACCATTTTAAGGAGCTTGTTTACTACCGTTTGAAGGAGCTCATTTACTACCATTTGAAGGAGCCCGTTTAGGATCCATTCATCGTTTCCGTTTCCCCTCACCTATGCACGTTGGAAACAATAAATGCAAATGAAAATGAAAATACCTTCTCACATTCCTCAAGTCAGATCCCTCCTGAATAGGGACCTGCAAACCAGTCGACATGAAAATGCCATAGCTGCGCTTCCATGATCAATCGAGCCTCCCCTGTATAGATCCTGTAATTGAATACTCATGTCATCCCTTGTTATGCACCAGTCTGATTGAACGACGAAAAATCGAAAGAGTTACTCACCCGATAGAGACCAAGTCTGTGGTGTCTGTTCTTTTAAGCGATTATCTATTTAGTTAAATGTCACTGTTTGGTTTAAATTGTAATTCCCGAATAAAGAAAAATTTTCCTTTCTGTTTCAAATATCGGCGGAATGAAAGCCCTCGTTGGACCATACTGAAGGATTTATTAAGTCGATGGAAACCAATCTATTTTTTTTAGTGAATTTTTGTTTTTTAACTTGATGTATATGTATTTTTAAGTGAGAATCCTCAAATAATTTGTTTACCACAACCCATTTATTTTCTTTACTACAACCCATTTAATTTTTTTACCACAACCCAATTTATTCAGATCATTTTCTAAGGGAGCACAGGTCCACCATCTAGAAAACCATTGTGCCAAATTTTTGGTCAACCGTTGCAGAAACACGCTTTAAAATGGTGAAGCAAGTGAAATGGGAGTCAATAATTTCCCTTCCAGTGAAAAACCCTAAAGAAAAACTCATCTTCTCTAGGTCAGGTTTAGATTGGTCTCTTGTACAAGGAAAACACATGGAATCCTTAGATTGGATTGCAAAAATCCCTTCAAATAGAATTGGAGACTTTATTAAAGGAGAGGAAATCAACCAAGATGCTGCATGTCCTTTCACCTGGCTACAAAACAAATGCCCAAGCTCAAGGCCTACTGCTTCCTTGCTATATGAAGTGTAATTTTTTTTAGAAATCCTACATATATATGTTGGTATTAATAGTGATCCATCAGTTTTCAAACTTTTTTATGCCGATATGCTCGTTCATTTGGCTCCGATGACAGAAGGGGACAAGATGAAATGAAGCGAAAATACTCATTTGTGAAAAATAGGGGATGCCAATGCCATTTCATTGTAAAAATTATGGTTCAAACCCCTGAGGTTACTATAATAAAATATAACATGTATGAGCATGTAGATAGCCAAGGATCACCTTTTCATGGCCAAAAGGACACCTCGGGTCCTACTAGGGTGTTGCATCAACGAAAGTTATCAAGGGACATAGTTTCCTATGTAGAGAGTTGTTTCTTCTTGGATGTGCCAGTTGTCTCTGTTTGCAAAATGCATGTTAAAAAATATATTGACATGGATGTTGCAGCTTGAGATAGGAATTTATTTTTGTGTGGGAAATATGTTAACATATATAATCGTCTAATGAAAGGAAATTATCAATTGCATAAGAAGGATGAAATGAGTGTGAACCTTTGGTATAGGAAACACCCAAATGATTTTTTCTTTTATCAAAAGCCCAATGGTGGATATGTTCCTTTTATAGTTGGAATTCAGACGAAGTGGATGTTGGAGACCATGGTGAAGCTATCGAATAATAGCCTAATATCCATGTATTCGACATTCAGCACGAATAAGTATGGGGTGAGGATATTAAGAATGATTGATCTAGTACAATAACTTGATTAATAATGATTGATGATCTGAAGTTGATGATATATGTGTTTTGAATGTGATAGTATCAATTATACACACTCGTTGTGTTTGATCACCAAAAAAGTGGGGTTCCAGTTGCATGGGTTGTGGCATCACGTAATACATCACAAGACATTTCTATATGGTTGGAGTAGCTCATGCATTGGTGTCACCAAGTTGATCATAGTTGGAAAGTTAATGCTTTCATGGTTGATGATGCATTGGCTGAAATTGGTGCTTTAAGGTAACTTCAATATTATTATTTTACAGTAAAACTTGTATTTATTACAAAAATAACATGTTTGAAATGAATTGAATGTGGCAGGAGAATCATTATGTGCAATGTTATCTTGTGTGTTTAGCACGTACGTCGAGCATGGCTAAAAAATGTGAATCGATTGGATAGTAATAGAGAAATAGCAAAAGAAATGCTTAGTGATTTGGGTTTAATTATGAATTATTGTTCCAATGTTGAAGTGAGCAATGAAATTAACGCTTTCTTCAGAAAATTTGCTAATGAGGAAAAGTTCCTAGAATATTTCCACAATATTTGGGTTGCTGGTGACAAGATTTGTAAGTTGAAAAAATCTTAAGTTACATTTCTCTTTTTGGTTTGAAATATGGATGAAATATCTTCATTCACCCGAATTTTATGCAATTAGGGATGTGGGTCAAAGGTTGTCGAGATTTTCCCCATGCAAATCAGGAGGCAAAAAATGCAGTGGAATCATATCACTATTACCTAAAGAAAAACTTTCTATCTAATAGAAGAAATAAATGCTCTTGTAGGATGGATTGGTTAATATATGTTCTTCTAAAAAATGTTGAACCCTGTTATTGGTTTAAGGAAATTCTAAAAAAGGAAGGATTTTTAAATAATTACAAGAAAGAGAAATAGTTGGAATCATCAATGGAAAAAGAAAAAATAATTCCAGACAGTGATTGTAACCCTCATAAGCAAATGTCTCATGATTTTTGGGTGAGGAGTCAATATAAAGTTAATAAGTAATATCTTGTCACTTGTCATCGTACACATTTCATAACTTGTGATTGCCCATGGTCTATTCGTGGTAACATATGCAAGCATGCCATCAAGGTGGGTTGGTTGTGTTCTGGTTCAATGGCTTTAAAATAATTACAAAATCATCAAAGCACAACTAAGTCATACCATGACCCTCCTGAGATAAATATAGAGGCAATATCCAATATTCTTGAAGATGCAAACACAACTTCCATGGATATTCACAATGTTGATGTAAATGTTGAAAAACTTGAGATCACCAAGGAGGAGTTATTTAGATACTTAGACTTCGTTCGAAACAGTCATCTTTCTACTTTGACCAATATTGAACATTTGATTGATTTAGTTAAAAAAGTGTTGGATGATGCCAACAATCTTCATATTATGGATTATTAATTCACGTGTGGATTAGGTGCTTTTGAATTGTATTTGAAGAGGAATAATATTTTCCTAAGCCCCAAAAAGAGAAGGAAAACAATGAAACAAAATTCAAGATTGGAAATTGACTTGAATATCCTGGCAGATGAGGATGAATCGTTTCAGTTTGAACAACTTGACAAGCGAGGTCACCGTCGCTTGAACAATGAATGCTTTTCTAGGTTTCTTGTGCACGATTTTGTTTTCAATTTGATTTTAATATTTATTCATGTATGAGTTGTATCTGACGTATTAATGTTTTGTTGACCATGCCCATGTATGTTTGATAGGTGGTGAGAATATGGTTGGAGATTTATCTAATTTGATGGATTTGTCATTTAAGGTGATTAAAAAAATCCATGCATTTACACTCAGTCTTTTAATACATCGGTTGTTTTGTAAGTCATGGAAGATAACTTTAAAGTGATTTTTCATACTTACATAGTTGCATATATTGGTGTCCAAAAAATAATCTGATATATAAATTTGAATAAAAACAATGGAAATGTAACAAAATATTTAGACGAACTGCAATGAAATTGTAACTAAAAACGTTAAACACAATTTTACCAGTTTTTTATAACTAACAAAAGAAACTAGAGAGTAATATATTTTGCAACATCAAATATAATGCGTTTGATGTCTATGAGTTGCTGCAAAAGTGAGCCAGTGTGTCAACAACGGTGAGCCAATGTTGCAACAACGTTGAGCCAGTGTTGTAGCAACAGTGAGCCACTGTTGCAGCAATGGTGAGCCAGTGTTACAGCAACTACAAGACAGTGTTGCAGAAACTATGAGCTAGTGTGTCAGCAATTGTGAGCAAGTGTGTCAGAAACTGTGAGCCAGTGTGTTAGCAACGGTGAGTCAGTGTGTCAGCAATGGTGAGCCAGTGTGTCAGCAATGGTGGCCCAGTCCGTAAATCTGAATCTGTGGATGAAGGGGGAAATTCATGAATATTTCTGATACAATAATCACTATGTCTTGGTTCATCAAGACGAAGATACCTTCCTATCCCGATAATTACATTCCAACAATCATATTCTTCTTTTTTTGTCAATGTATATTTCTTTTTATATACCCTTGTTGGTAGCCAGATCATTCGATACTGAAATCTAAGGCCTATCTAGTGATTCACACACTATCTCATAGCAATAATATACCGAACAACCCTTTTTAAGTTTGTCTTTAAGTTGAGGTATTTAAATGGATATTTATTTTGGGGTTCTTTTCCCGAGCTATCCCACCTTGTTGTACATCCTTCCTATGCCTTAGTTTCCAATAATTGAATCTGGGGTGCACAATATGCAATGGTCATCACCCTGTTCTTGGATATAACCTATGCTACTTCTGGAGAGATGTTGGATTTTTGATGTTCTTCTATCACCTCCATAGGTTTTGGATGTTCTTCTCTAACCCACAGAAGGCTCTGGGAATTATGCAAATAAATGTTCACATCATCCAACCAACTGGCTTGATTTCTCAAATACAATACAAAGACTCTGAATTGGACATCCCTTGTAACATGGTTGGGATTCCATACTATATTATAAGGTACCAAAAA
Organism: Pinus albicaulis; assembly: GCA_034641835.2. Taxonomy (NCBI): domain Eukaryota; kingdom Viridiplantae; phylum Streptophyta; class Pinopsida; order Pinales; family Pinaceae; genus Pinus; species Pinus albicaulis. Next base: position 903,118,776 of record CM076570.1, read on the forward strand.
ATTATGTTGGTATAGTTTACAGAGCAAGTCTCTATCTTGATCACAAATTGTCATATATGCCTCCTTGAAACCATCATTTCTTTCAACCTTGAGAGGGATATTTTCGATGATAGCCTTCCTTTTAAATATTAGGAATTTTTCAGTCAAGTACATGTTTTAATTGGTTGAAGGAGCCCTGCAACTGAGCACACCATCCATTATATTTCTGAGTTATTTCTTATCCTTCTCCAACTTGGTCACCCTCCTTTCTAGTTCATCCACTGTTTTTTTATGTCTTCGTAAAACTTTGTATTTGTATTCTTCGCATATCTTGCAAAGGCTAAAAACTTATTTTTTTTGCACACTATAAGGTATTAGGTGTCCCAGATATGGATATTTAGACAACTGTAATTTATCCTTTCATTCCTCATCATAGTTTTTCTCACCAATGTCTTTGGTTAGTTTTATATCTGGTTCCTCATCCTCTGTTAGTTTCATATCTGGTTGTTCCTCTGTGTCTATACCCATTACTTTTGTTAGTTTGATATGTAATTCATGTTCCTTTGCATGGACAACTATGATTTTGGTATGGTCCTATTTTTGCACAACAATTTCATCAGTCCATTTTTTTCCAAGGGGTATATCTTGTTGGACCCTTGGAGAAGGAATACCTATGTCATCAATGGGTATGGAATCTGCGACTTCAATGTCATCAGTCTGTTTTTAACCAAGGGGTATATCTTGTTGGACCCCTGGAGAAGGGATACCTATGTCATCAATGGGTATGGACTCTGCAACTTCAATGTCATCAATCTATTTTTTTACAAGGGGTATATCTTTTTGGAACCTTGGAGAAGGAATACCTGTGTCATCAATGGGTATGCACTCGGAAAATTGGGCCAAAAAATATAATTTATCAAAATTTTCTTTTTGTCTGAGCTCATCTGTTAGGGTTTTAAATTTCATCTGTAGTTGTCTGTTTTTCATGTATAGAATCATATTCTTCCTTAGTAATGAAATAGACAGAGGAAGATGTTTACAGGTAATTAATTTTGCAACGTGCTTCTTTGTAAATTCTGGTGGTTCAGTTGATTGTTCCTCCTGCTCATCCCCATACAATTCTGGTTGTGCAGTTGGTTGGTCCTCCTTATCATCCCCATACAATTCTGGTTGTGCAGTTGGTTAGTACTCCTGATCATCCCCATAAAATTATGGTTGTGAAGTTGGTTGGTCCTCCTGATCATCCCCATATAATTCTGGTTGTGCAGTTTGTTGGTCCTCCTGATCACCCCCATACAATTTTGGTTGTGCAGTTGGTTGGTCCTCCTAATCATCCCCATACAATTCTGGTTGTGAAGTTGGTTGGCTCAACATTTTTTCCCTATGTAATCGTTGGTAATCCTCTTCATATAAATACAACATTTAATTGAGACAAGGCCATTTGAGCCATACCATTCGGCTAGTCCCGCTATATATTCATAGTTAGAATTAGGAGAGGGAAGCTTATCAACTTGTTCTTCTGTGTCAGCAAGCTGGCCTAATCCTTCTTCCATGAATCCCTGTTGCATGAATCCTTGGTCTATGACCCCTTCAATAAATAAATCTTATGGATAATCTTGCTCTTGTTCTACTGCTATCTCTTTTGGGAGTTCTTTTGTAACAACAGGGAGGGTTTGAGGAACTAGAGCATAACAACCAATATTTCTCCTATTCTGCTTGGATTTTGGCACTGCTACAGGGAATTTACTATATCCTCTCAATATTTTGGTCATAAGTTTACTCCCCAATATTTTTACTTCATCATCATCATCTTGGCCATCTCCTTTATGTGAAGATTTAGCAACAAAAACCCTAGAAACCCAACTAGTTTGAACACTGGGTGACTCAGTTTCCATAAGGAAAGGTTTTATGGGAATTTTTGTAGGTGGTAGGTCAATGAACCTAGTTTTAGGTGCGAGGTCAAGAGGTGGAGTTGCAGCTGGGCAGTCATGGGGCAAAGTTGTAGTTGGGGGGTCATGGGGCGGAGTTATCGCTAAGAGGTCATGGGGTGCAATTTCCGCTGAGAGGTCATGGAGAAAATTTGTAGCTTGGAGGTCATGGGGTAGAGTTGCAACTGGGGGGTCATGGGGCAGAGTTGCCACTAAGAGGTCATGGAGTGGAGTTTCCACTGAGAGGTCACGGGGCGGAGTTTCTGCTTGGAGGTCATGGGGCGGAGTTGCAGCTAGGGGGTCATGGGGCAGAGTTGTAGCTGAGAGGTCATGGGGTGGAGTTGCTGCTTCGAGGTCACGAGGTGGAGTTGCAACTTCAACATGAAATGGCCTTCCAACTAGTTCATCCCAAGTTCTCCCTTCCCTTTGCAACGCAACAACCTCCAAAAGTTTAATAAGGCATTGGTGGGAAAAGATTTCGAGAGGCCGCTTTGATTTCTGCACACTTTGGGCCATTTGTTCTAGGATTTTTGCAAGAAATAAAGGCATGTTAAGCAACCTTCCATGACGTAGGTGGTCTAACAAGTGGAGGTGCTCATAATAAATTACCACATACCTTCCTTCACAAGTGAAAAATCTCTGGACAAGGAATGCAACATCTGACCAAGGTTGTGGTAGTTACTTCCTCTCATATCCTGAGCCACTCCTGATCAGTTGTTCACCTGCCTCAAGGAAATGCCTCACAACATAAGGTTGGGGTTTAAGGGGTGAAAGCCACTTTTATCCTGTCTAGGGTAACCCTGAAACTTCCACAATCACTTCTTCTGTCGCATGCACCACTGTCCCTGCTACCTCTAATCTACCCTCCCTCTAATGCATGGTGAATTGTAGGGCTATGTCATTGTCATGCACCTAAAACCTGTGAATATAATCTATCCATATGGCCTGTTCAAATAATTTTTTAACTAGTGGAAATGTGTTTAACTATTCTTTGACACTTTCTTTATGCACTCTTTCACCTCCCATATTTAGCTAGAGTTCATAGTGGCTATGGTTGTGTTAGCTATTTGAAAGATTTTGAATGTGGGACAATGGCGCAATGGAAGAGTTGGGGTAATTGGTACAGTAATAAATTAATAATGGGGATAGGTCATTTATGGTGTTTCCCATATCTAGACATGTGTTGCCACAACAACTGCCTCCTATTTGACACCAACAGTTCATTTTTGTCATTGTCAGGGGAGATTTCCGTTACCATTGTACATTGTCAAAGATTTCTCAGGATTTGTTGCATAATAATTTAGGGTTTTATTATACTGAATCCTTAAGTAACTTGAGGATATTCTGACCTCGGCTAGTGTTGCTTACAGTTTATGGTTGTCAAGTTAACGTCATTGATTTGCAAGTTGTTCATATTATTTTCTCTGTTTGCAGGCTAAGATTTTGTTGTTGTCATGGATGTCAAAATGTGCTTCAGTTCAAAACACCTGGCCTTGTGGCTATAGATGTTGGTGATGGAGAAATTTAAAATAATTAGATTGTTTGTTTGGATATTTATACATTTCTGCCCCTTAAATGAGGCTGGATCTATGGATTGCAAAAGTGCAATATGTCACATTTACATTTTGCATTTAACCATGTATGTATAAAGTACAAATAATGATTGATATATAAGCTATCTTGGTTGGCTTGTAACCAAGGGTATCTCACATAATTTTTCAATGAAGAGACTTCTTTAAGAATTAGAGCTCATTATAGTCAAATTAGAGGCTTGTATAAATTATGGAAGCATGCGATGCTTATGGATAATGAATGAATGAATGTTCATAGAATTTGGAATTGTGAAGGTGTCTTGAATGCATTATGATGAAAAAATAGTCTCATTTTGTAGCATCTTTTGGAATCCTTTATTTGATTATAAAATATTTATTTTGCTATTTGTTTTTGGGTTTTTTTTAAAGTGATGTTAATTGATAAAATATCATTTGTAAAATGAAATAGTAAGTATGTATTTTTTATATATATTAAGAATCCATCACATAATATAATAATAGAACTAAACTGTTATAAAAATTAGAGAACCGAACTATAATAAGAATGTTTAATTGGTTGTCCAAGTGAGGTGATATAATTTCATGTAAACTAATTAAAATTAAAAATACAATTTAAACATTGATAAATACAGGAGAATTTTTTTTCAAATATATTAAATACATGACAATGCTTCTGTACATGTGCTAGCGCAATTCAATGACATTGGAATCTGACTTCTAGAATAAAAGCCATAATAAGAGAATTCATCACATAATATAATGACATAACTAAACTGTAATAAAAATGTAATTCCATTAATAGTATTACTGAAAAATACATTTTCTACATAGATGTGTTGAGATATAACACCAGAAAATTGAGTGAGCCCATCTATAAAAAACACCTCATATAAATAAATACATAAAAAATGATGGACATCAGGTTGCTCCAATCTATCTCAAGAATTAGGAACACGATAATATGACTCCCCACATAATAACCCCAATACTAATCACAACAACAATCGATTCATTAATAGGCTGTGTATATCGATTCCTATCAATAATAATTGGTGGAGCACATGCACGTCCATTGGATGCTGCTTCAATGAGTGTTGAATCAACAAAATTTTGGACATCAGATTTGTAAATAATCTCAGAACGCTAGAACTGTGTAGCAATGGTTCTTTCCTGTTGGTGAAGGGGTTTTAGGTTATGTCTTCTGGCCTCATAGGTACCGTTCATTTGGTTGGTGATTAATTCAGTGTTTGTGTAAGTGACAATGTCACTTGCACCATAACTCGGTGTTGTTGTGAGGCGATTAATCAAAGCATGGTAGTATGCTTCATTGTTTGTATTAATGCCAAGTATTTCTCTACTATTCTGGTATACCAGGCTAGGGGATTCATTATGAAGCATGAACCTTGTCCGCGCATGCCCTGGATTTCGGTGGCACCATATTTGGATTTCGAAGACCCATTTTTCAACCATCTGTAAAAAAAGAAAATAATTTAATGAAATATTGTTACAATGTTAAAATGTAGTAGCGACAACTCTGTTGTAGTAGCAGCAACTCGCTATTGCAGTAGCGAAAACTCGCTGTTGCAGTAGCGGCAACATCGTTGATGTTGCAACTCGATGTTGCTGCTACTGCAACAACGATTTGCTGCTACTACAACAACGAGTTGCCACCATTGCTCAAAATTAAAATTTGCAGTGGCCACAACTCGTTGTTGTTGTTACTGCAACAACGAGTTGTCGTTCTCTCTACGAAATAAATAAAAAATGAAGTGCTTACAAATTGAAATTTTGTTAACATAAATAAAAATTTAATTTTCCACAGTTGCGGCAATACACTGTTACAGTGGTGGCAACTCGTTGTTGCTACTACTGCAACAGCGAGTTGCCGCCACTGCTAAAAATTCAAATTTGCAGTGGCAACAACTTGATGTTGCCACTACTACAACAACGAGCTGCCACTCTCTCTACGAAATAAATAAAAAATGAAGTTATTACAAATTGAAAATTTGTTAATATAAATAAAAATTTAATTTTGAGCAGTTGCAGCAATTCACTGTTATAGTGGTAGCAACTCGCTGTTGCCGCTACTACAACAACAAGTTACGACTACTGCAACAATGATTTTTCGCCACTGCTCAAAATTAAAATTTGTAGTGGCGGAAACTCGTTGTTGCCACTACTACAATAGATGCCGGTCTCTCTATGAAATAAATAAAAAATTAAGTTCTTACAAATTCCAATTTTTTAAATATAAATAAAAATTTAATTTTAAGCAGTTGGAGCAATACACTGTTACAGTGGCAACAACTCGTTGTTGTCGCTACTGCAACAACGAGTTTTCATCACTGCTCAAAATAAAAAATTGCAGTGGCAGCAACTCACTGTTGTCTCTACTGCAACAACGAGTTGCCACTCTATCTCTATCTCTTTAAATTTGCATTATATAAAAAGGAAAAACATGGTAAAAAAGAAATTTACTTACCTTTCGTATTGCTCCTGCTACTTCTCCTTGTTCACAAATGGTTAGCTTACTCCCTGGTTAAATTGGTCCATGAAATTGGAAGCACAAAGAAGCAAAGGGAGCTCATTAAAAACTAGAAATAAAAAATGAAGTGCTTACAAATTGCAATTTTGTTAATTTAAAGAAATCAGAGAGGTGGAAAGTAGCTACACTGTACCCTGTAAAAACGAAGTGCTTACAAATTTAAATTTTGTTAATTTAAAAAATTCAAAGAGGTGGGAAGTAGCTATGCTGTACCCTGTGTACCCTTTCTGAATATTATTCCACTCTCTACAGGAAGTGCTATGCAAGTTCTCTATTGAGTGGAAGAAAAAATGGAAATAGGAAATCAATAAAAAAACCAATTACATAAACACAAAAAAGTCTATAAACAATTAAGATGACTAAAATGAAAAGAAGAGAATTAGATATTGCAATTGCTCCTGATATATGGAAAATTTTCTTACCCCCAATCAAAAGAGGAATGCACATGTTTTGGCCAATTTTCTTAAGCTATCCCATGACGCAGTAATAGCCTCTACTCTTGTTTAGAAATAAATACCTCTACTCTTGTTCAAGAACTTCTCCAGCTCTCAAAGGTTAATCTCACACTGACACCATATACAAACAGATACTAATTATTTCCACTCTCTTCTCTTTTGTTTAAACCATTGATAGTTGCTTGAATTTTTCTCATCCAGCTGCTAGAGGGTCCTCACGACAAAGCCAAAAGTAGAGGAATTGACAGAATGCAGGAATGAAGTGCTCTCGATGGAATGAATCAAAATCCACTTGACGAAATGAAGAAGGAGCGGTTGACAGAATGAATAAGGATTTGTCTACCCAAATATTCAAATTGATGAGTGGACGGGTTTGAATGATAAAACCATAGTCATGGTAGATAGGTAGCCATTACTCCCATTTACATAGGTCGATTCAAATTTGAAATGGAAATTGAAAGCCTGTCACTTCGGCCCTCTACTGGCTATGCGAGGTAGCTGGGAAACTCATGTGGTTGCGTATGTGGGACTAGTAAACAGGGACAGTGCCCCGAAATGGGGACAACTCACTGCCCGTGTTAACGGATTTTAACATCCCTTTGGGACGGAGGGGACGAGGTTGCTGGAAGGTTTTCGCCGATTTCCGGGGGCGCAAAACTCAAAGGGAATTCCATCAAATGGTTAGCCCACTCCGTATTTTTTTCTTGTGATGGGCACATAACATTGTTCATGTGTGTATCTTACAAGTTTTTAAGTTCATTTATTTTCCTCGTCTACAACGACGGTAATACCATTATTCATTTTATTGGAGGCCATATCTATATTACTCTAGTCTCTCAAGACATTTTTTGTTTTGTGTGCTATTTGTAATTCTATTCATGGTGTTTTCCTTATAAAGGTGGTTGTTATAGTGAATTTTGTGTTAGGGTTCTCGTTATTTTTATTAGTTCGATTTGTGATAGTGACTTCTGTTATTTTTCTTGGTTTGATTTGGTCAATTAGATCCTTGGCCACTAAAGTCATTTGTTGAATTGTGGGTCCTTTGGAATTGTATTCATGGTGTTTGAATTATAATGGTGGTTAGGATGGTGGTATTTATAGTTAATTGACGTAGTTTTATGTGGTCAATTAGCTCTTAATCTCTCTTCAAATGATAGAGATAAGGATTTTGGGTGTTATAGTAATTTTAAATTTGGTCTATACTTTAAATTTTTTACATATTGGTTGGTGGTTTTTGTAGTGTCCTTATGTTGTAGGGATATTGGAGAGTTATCTGAATTCTCACCTACTGTATGGTTTTTGGGAAATGATTTGGTAGTTCTTAGGTCAATCTTTTAGGGAGGTGTATTTTGTCCATTTTCTTGTTTTGGAGGAAGGGTTCTTGTCTCTATTATTCAAAATTTTCTTTGGCATTTTTTTTCATGTCTCCTAGGAAGAGGATGAATAGTAGGAGATGCAAAGGATGCAATGTCCGAAAAAATAGAAGTTGTCTCTTTGCCTACGACTCTGTGGCCACCTTCTTTGATGTAGTTCCTTTGGAATTCAGGAAATATATTGATCCAGGTGGATATCGATGGTCACCCACCTATTCCATTTGGGGCCCCACCATTATCTCTTTCATTTTTTCAGTTTCAGCACAACTTACTATTTTTAGCAGTTTTTCGGGTCCTGAACTTTCGGAGTCGTTTTGAGGCCCTAAATGACATTTCTTGGGAAAATCGGGAGCAACATGGGAATATGGACTAATGTTTCTCACTCAAAATTTGTAGTCCTCGGATATATCTTTCTAACGAGGTATGGTTCACGTCAAACGGAGATCGTATGCCAAAATTACGTCCCCGGGAAGTTGAAACACCAATTTACCCAAACAGGGCCCATAGTTTTGGCGCTTCATCTCCTAGGGTTAGGGTTTTGGATGTTTAGGGTTTTCCATTGTTCTAAATAATAAATAGGCCCTTGAGCCTCATTTTAACTCAGTTAAGAGGCCTGTAGCCGCCACATCTCTTCTCAGAGATAGCTACTAGCGCCCTAGCTAGTTTATTTCCATTCTGTGTGTAAGCAAATTTCAGTTCTTTGATATTAATGAAATGAAGTGATTTTTTCACTGCATCTTTGTATCTATGGTTATATGTTTATTCTGTTGCATTCCTACACAAATCCAGATCAGTGGTATCAGAGGGGTCTGCTTTTTCTCGATCCCTCTTTGCATGTCCCCAACGAGGTTGGGGTATAAGGAGTTAGGGCTCGATCTAGTGGAACCTTTGCAAGATCAGCCTCGCAAACCCCAATGGACACCCATGCAGGATGAAGATGAGTAGTAGGAGATGCGAAGAGGATGCGATATTCGAAAAAATAGAAGTTGTCTCTTTGCCTACTCTCTACCCTTTCTGTGGCCACCTCCTTCGATGTAGTTCCTTTGGAATTCGGGAAACATATTGATCTAGGTGGATATTGGTGGTCACTCACTTATTCAACTTGGGGCCCCACTATTGTCTCTTTCATTTTTTTCAGTTTCGGCACAACTTACTATTTTTAGCGGTTTTTCGGGTCTTGAACTTTCGGAGCCGTTTTAAGGCCCTAAATGACGTTTTTTGGGAAAATGGGGAGCAACATGGGTCCATGGACTAATGTTTCTCACTCAAAATTTGTAGTCCTCGGATAGATATTTCTAACGAGGTATGGTACGTGTTAAACAGAGATCGTATGCTAAAGTTACGTCCCCGAGAAGTTGAAACACTAATTTACCCAAACGGGGCCCATAGTTTTGGCGCTTCATCTCCTAGGGTTAGGGTTTTGGATGTTTAGGGTTTTCCATTGTTCTAAATAATAAATAGGCCCTTGAGCCTCATTTTAACTCAGTTAAGAGGCCTGTAGCCGCCACATCTCTTCTCAGAGATAGCTACTAGCGCCCTAGCTAGTTTATTTCCATTCTGTGTGTAAGCAAATTTCAGTTCTTTGATATTAATGAAATGAAGTGATTTTTTCACTGCATCTTTGTATCTATGGTTATATGTTTATTCTGTTGCATTCCTACACAAATCCAGATCAGTGGTATCAGAGGGGTCTGCTTTTTCTCGATCCCTCTTTGCATGTCCCCAACGAGGTTGGGGTATAAGGAGTTAGGGCTCGATCTAGTGGAACCTTTGCAAGATCAGCCTCGCAAACCCCAATGGACACCCATGCAGGATGAAAATAAATATGAGGGAGCAGGAGATCCTATAAAATATTTCTTGAGGAGGCCCTCGAAAAACAAAGGAACGCAATGATGGATAACTTTGCCCATATCCTTCAACAACTGCCCACCGGCGGCGCATCTGCATCCAACAGCCACTCTGGAGGTGCGACTCCTTTTAAGGTACAAGTAAATTTTGACATTCCCATATTTGAGGGTCAAATAGATGCAGATGTCATAGATATATGGTTGAATCTATCACAAGGATATTTCTCGGTTCATGACTTTTCCGGTCGGGAGAAGATTATTTTTTCACTCCTCAAAGATACCCCCCATGTTAAGGACTGGTGGGAAACCTACTGTGAGAACAAGGAATAGATAGAACCCTCTCTTTTCTTGGCCGTACCAACTTGTAATTCTTTCCGAGATGCCATCAAGGAACAGTACTATCCCGTGGGGAGCTATGAGGACAAGTACATACAATGGACCATGCTGCGACAAAAAAGGGATAAATATGTGCATGAGATGATGAATCTGTTCCATACCCTACGCAAAAAGTTGGGTATCAAATATTCAGAGAAACATCTGGTGCTAAAGTATCGCAGTTGCCTGCATAGATACATTCAGGAGGAAATAGAGTTCCTTGACATCTCCTTGCTTGGTATGGCATACCGGTATGCTGCCAAGATTGAGCAGAAATTCAAACAGAAGAAGAGAGACTTTGGAGCTACGAATCAAAAGCAAGGGAAAGGTGCTCCCAAAATACAGAACAAAGGATAGAGCCAAGGCATGGTAGCTCAAGAAAACCTGTCGAAGCCACAAGAAAAGAACAACACTGAAAAACCAAAGAAGGACACGGGAAAGTGGTGTGAGTTCCATAAGATCTCCACTCACAACACAAGTGAGTGTCGGGCCAAGTAGTTGCTAGTGGCTGAGATGAGGGATTCTGAGTCAGATGCATGCTCCGACTCTGAATCAGAACCTGACAAGGGGAATGAATAAGGGAAACATATTATTGATGCGAAGCCCAACGCCATTGCTGCCACTACGAAGATCCAGAAGGAGGAATCGGAAGATCTAGAGGAGGAGGAACATCCCTTCCACTCATAGATGTGGGTAAAGGGCTCCTCGGTACAGTTCATTGTTGACAATGGGAGCCAAAAGAACCTCATTTCAGCAGATGCCGTGAAGCAGCTGGGCTTGTCGACCATATCTCACCTATATCCATACACCATCGAGTGGCTTCACCAAGGACGATATCTCCGCGTCAGCCAGCAGTGTCGCCTTCCCTATATCATCAAGCCCTTCACGGATGAGGTATTATGTGACGTTGCTCCTATTGATGTTTCTAATGTATTATTAGGACAACCATACTTGTGGAAGCGTCATGTTGTGTATGAGTCTCAGCCTCCTGTTGTTATTGTTACTTTGGGAAATAAGTTGTACAAGATACTAGAGGTACCACCTCCTGCCGCTATCTCTTTGGTTACTACAAAACAATGCAGTAAGCTCATTTCCCAAACCAGGAAATTTGTTTTCCTGATGATCCGCCAATAGGGAAAGAAGAAGACTATGGCCACGACCTCCAGATAGGGCTCCTCTGCACGACAAAAACAAATGGACAAGGTTGTGGAGGAGTACAAGGACATCTTCACCTCACCCACAGGGGTTCCCCTACACTATCATGTCAAGCACCCAATTGATCTGATCCCAGGTGCGTTGCTACCCAATGGACAGATCTATCGGTACTCTGTTCTATAGAACGATGAAATCAAGAGGCTGATTGAGGAGCTACTCTAGAAAGGTCACATCTGACCAAGTTCATCGCCTTGTGGGAGCCCGATCATGTTGGTACAGAAGAAGGATGGGACATGGAGACTCTGTATTGACTATCAGGCATTGAAAAAGATCACTGTTCATAATAGGTACCCGATCCCACGGATTGATGACCTTCTAGACCAACTCAAAGGGGAAAAATATTTCAGCAAGATCGATTTGAAGTCTGGGTATCACCAGGTATCAATTAAACCCTCTGATGTGTGGAAGACTGCCTTCAAAGCCAAGGAAGGCCTTTTCGAATGGCTGGTGATGCCTTTCGGGTTGACGAATGGTCCTGTAACCTTCATGAGGTTGATGGACGACATATTGTGGCCATATACCAACTCATTTGTAGTGGTGTACTTGGATGACATTATTATCTTCAGCCAGACTTGGGAAGATCACCTCCACCACATCCGACAAGTCCTCCAAACCCTGCGACAACACAAGTTGTGTGCCAATTTGTAGAAGTGCACTTTTGGCATGACCCAAGTTCAATATCTGGGATACATTATTGATGAAAGGGGGGTGCATGTGGATCCAACCAAGATCCAATTCATTTGGGATTGGCCAGCCCGAACCACTATAATAGAGCTTCGCAGCTTTTTGGGTCTTGCTAATTTCTACTGTAGGTTCATGTTGGGATTCTCTCATATCACTTGGCCCTTGATTCAAGTCACCAAGGGAGGAGTGAGAGCAAAATTATTTTGGTTGGAATCTCAATAGAAGGCATTTACAGAATTGAAAAATCGCCTCTATTCGGCCCCAGTGCTCATACTAACAGACTTGCAACAACCATTTGAGATCAAGACAGATGCCTCTGACTATGCTATTGGGGCAGTTCTTACTCAACAGGGACATCCAGTGGCATATCATAGTGAGACATTGACTGACACAGTTCGCAAGTATCCCACTTTTGACAAAGAAATGTATTCCACTGTTCAATCTTGTCGACAATGGAAGCATTACATTTTGGGGAAGGAAAAAATCATCCACACAGACCATCGGGCCCTGCAATTCATACAGACACAAGGGAAGTTGCAGAATGATCACCATCAGAAGTGGTCCACATATCTGCAACAGTTTCATTTAAACATAAAGTACAAGAAGGGTAGCACCAATAATGTTGCAGATTGTCTCAGCCGACCACCGATCGTGGCACTCATCACCGTTCTCAACTCTTGTGGGCATGAGACTTCTGATTGGCCGCTTCTCTACGTGAGCGACTCGGAATTTGGCCACACATACAAGGCACTCTTTGGGGGTATGCAAGTTCCGAATTTTCACCTCCAAGATGCACTTTTATATCACCTGGGACACCTTTGTGTTCCTTCAAGCAAGCGCACCAAGATGATATGGGAAGCACACTACAGTCGATTCGCTGGGCATATCGAGGTCAAGAAAACAATAGAAGTATTATAGAAGTATTTCTATTGGCCGAACCTTCGAAAGGATGTCGAGAAGCACATCAGATCCTACACTGCTTGTGCCATTGCCAAACCAACCATCAAGAAGCAAGGCCTATATAGTCTGCTACCTACCCTTAGTTGACCTTGGGAATCCATCTCCATGGATTACATGTCGGGCCTACCTTCTACTAAGCATGGAAATGACTGTGTTTTCATGGTCGTCGACAGATTATCAAAGATGGCCATTATGGCGGCCTGCAAGAAGAATATCACAGCAGAAGCCATTACTAAAATCTTCTTTGAACGAGTGTGGGTGCACTTTGGGATCCCACAGTCTATCATATCATATCAGGATAGCAGGTTCCTTAGCACATTTTGGTCCAGCCTCTAGTCAATGCTGGACACCAAGCTCACCAAGTCCACAACTTTCCATCCCCAAACAGATGGCCAAACATAGGTCATCAATAGAATGATTGTACACATTCTACGCATGTACAATTCCAAGCATCCATGCACATGGGATGAGAGCCTCTCCTATGTACAACACAGTTATAACTGGGCTCTCCACAGCTCAATCAGCCACAACCCCTTTCAGGTGGGCTTGGGATTCCAGCCACTATGTCCCATTGAAGTAGCCATACCATTTGCGGCTACTCAGGCCATTTCGGCTCTTGTCCAGTCAGAAGTTGACAAAGAAAATAGTTTCATCAAACAAATTCAACACATCCACCAACAAGTTCGTGAAATATTGGATAGAGCTAATGCTAAGTACAAGCAACACCATGATCAACATCGGGTGCCACACAAATTCTAGGTGGGCGACAAAGTGTGGCTACATTTTCAGAAGGAACACCTCACTGGACCCGACCGCAAGCTTTTCTTGCTCTGATACAGGTCATACACCATCACCAGGGTTGTAGGGAACAATGCCTTCAAGCTCATTATTCCACCATTCCTTGGTTTGCACCCAGTATTCAATGTGGACTGCCTTCATCCTTACTTTCCACCTCTACTGGACACCTCTGACATTGTAGAACAACTCACACGAACAAAGTTAAACCTAGACTGCATGGAACAGGACACCATAGATTATATCATGGACATGAAAATCAAGAATGCTCACCGACAGAAGATTCAACTGTATTGGGTTGTCAAAGCTGGCCAACTTTTGCACCAAGGAAAGTGGTTCACTAGGGACAAAGTTCAGCAGAAGTTTCCTCATCTCATGGAGGAACTTAACGCAATGGGGACCATTGCTTCCTAAGGGGGGAGGAATGATCTAGGTGGATATCAGTGCTCACTCACCTATTCCACTTAGGGCCCCACCATTGTCTCTTTCATTTTTTTAGTTTCGGCACAACTTACTATTTATAGCAGTTTTTCGGGACTTGAACTTCCGGAGCCATTTTGAGGCCCTAAATGATGTTTTTGGGAAAACCAGGAGCAACATGGGTCAATGGACCAATTTTTATCACTCAAAATTTGTAGTCCTCAGATAGATATTTCTAATGAGGTATGGTTCGCATCAAACAGAGATCGTATGCCAAAGTTACGTCCCCGAGAAGTTGAAACACCAATTTACCCAAACGGGGCCCATAGTTTTGGCACTTCATCTCCTAGGGTTAGGGTTTTGGATGTTTAGGGTTTTCCATTGTTTCTAAATAAAAAATAGGCCCTTGAGCCTCATTATAACTCACTTCAAAGGCCTTTAGCCACCACATCTCTTCTCAGAGATAGCTACCAGTGCCCTAGCTAGTTTATTTCCATTATGTCTGTAAGCAAATTTCAGTTCTTTGATATTAATGAAATGAAGAGATTTTTCCACTGCATCTTTGTATCTATGGTTATATGTTTATTCTGTTGCATTCCTGCATAATTACAGATCACATATTTTACTTCTAGAGAGTAAAGAGGTACAATACCACCCTTATCACTCCAATTCTAAGGTGATGGGAGGGATTTGAAATGGGTACTAGACCCTGGAAAATCTTGGAAAAAATGACTTCATTTTTGTACTTTTTTTCCCTTACACCATCAAATGGCCACTTTTATTCACTTTATATTTAAGGGAAAACAAGTTCAGACCTACAATCTTTTTTCTTTCCTAGAAGATTTAAAAAAAATGATTCGTAAACTTAGGTATTGTTTGGATAGTGTGGACTATCGCTTGACTCATGTTGAAGGGTTTTTGATGAGTGACTCTTCCTGTGGAGACATTGTTGATCCTCCAGTTGATCATGGACAAAATCCCCCTATTATTTCCTCTGATTAAGATTAATGATGGTAGAATTCAAATTTATTCTATTTATTATGAGCAAATGTATTTCAGCTACAGTTTTTATGATAGTCAACTTATCTGTCATATTCTAAAGAGCTCAAGTGATAAAGTCATTTTTTATTGTCTCCTATGTGCGATTGTGTATATTTTTATGGTCTCATCGATGGTGAATAGAGTAGATGGAATGACTCTTCATTTTGTTTTTTCTATATATGTTCTTGAGGAGAAGGACTCTCTTTGTCTTCATTGATATAATGTTTATATGGTCCATTAATAGTGGTTTATTTTCTATGCTACTTGGTGATGTGTTAGCATTCGAGTATTCATAACATCAATACTCTATTTTAATTAATTTCAAATGCACTTGTAATTTGCAATTCACCTATCACACCCTATTTCAAAATATACTTGCAACTTGTTTTTTCTTGAGCTTGCAAGGTATGTATTCCTTCGCCTTTGAGTACGAGGATGCTCTTTTATGTTGGGAACTTTATATGTAGTTTTGGATATCGAACAACTGGGTTTACTTCTCTCATCAAATGTATACACACATATACGGGTGGCTTCTAAGGAGAAGTATGGACGGCATGATATTTTACAGAGGTCGTTATTGAAGACTATAGCTCAGTTTGGTGCAAAAATTTCTCTTTGTTAATGGTTTATCTACTCTGGTTATGGTGGTATAATTTCTTCTTCTTTTCATGGTGCTTGTTAGTGTTGTGCAATAATTCTTAGTTTATGTATTCTAGAATTGTATTATTTTTATGTGGCGATTAAAATTCTAATGCATATCTTATGTTATTGTTGTAATGGAGGTTACAAGGGAGATTAGTGAAGCTAGTGCTTTTGGTGAGATATGAATTTTATGATGAAGATATCAATGTAAATATTTTTTTTATTATGAATACAAAGTACTTTAATTCAGAAAAAAGAGAGAGAGATAAAATGTAACATATTATTGTCTTATTATATCAGAATAGATTTATTTTAGCTCAAATTTACTAGATCTATCTTGGCTAATAAACATTAAGAGTGATCAAATCTCTTGAGTTGAAAACTTGTTATAGAGTGCAAAACTTGAGAAAAGGTTTGCACCTCAAGAGGTTCATTTCTTCTGGACACTTGATAGATCAAAACTGAGATAGATATATGCTAGTTCTTTATATATATATATATATATATATATATATATATATATATATATATATATATATATATATATATATATATATGTTTTAGCCATAACTTTTTTTTATTTTTAATTGCTTTATACATAGTTACAAATAAATATTTGTAAATAGAGTCTCCCTAGTCCACATTTTTTTGTTGTTATTAACATTATTGTTGCGCTTCTTTGTAATAAAGCTTCTAGAATTTTAATTTCATTATGAATAACTATTAGATGGATGGTAGTTTTTTAACATCCATAGAATATTCTAGAATATTCATAGTAATAGACACAATCAAAGGTTGGAATTTATCTACAAAGTAGTTATTCCCTTTCTTCCATTTTAATTAAATTGATTAATTAAAATAAAACATCATATGAACAAGTGTGATATGAAGTGTATTATGATCTTTTGGGAATGTGGTCTTAATAAGCCATGATATTGTAACAAAATATGTTTAGATATTAGAAATCTCCATAGTATAATGTGAGGTAAGTCTCTACGGCTAAGAATTTCATTCCATATTTTTTTATATCTATACATATTAAACTTATATATTAGTTAATTTATAATAATAAATGATAACAATAATTTTAAATAAATTATAATTTAGTTATTTTTTATGTTTTATTTTTTATTTTTTTTTATTTTAGCAACTTTAGATGTATCATGAAGTAAGTGTTTTGATGTTTATTATAGATTTATTCCTATTATAATTTTCCAACTCTTTAATTTATATAGTTGCAATGGTAAAATTCCACATGTGAACTCCATATTAAGCATTGAATGTGGACATCGAAATATTTTATTTATGTTCAACACTAAAATAATGTTTTTCTCTCTATATATTTGTATATATGTTTGTGTAAAGTTGATAATGAAAAATTTGTTAATAAGAATGGTCAAATAGTTTATTCAAAGTACACATCGAATAATGGAGGAATTACACAACTAGATCATATAGTAAAAGTAAAAATATAATATTTTTTACATTTAATTTTTTATCTTTATATATATATAATTGATATAAAATTATGTTATTTAATATAACAATTGAAATATTATTGCAAAAGTAAAAATAAAATAAAATTACATTCAATTTCTTTGTCTTTATATATAAGTTAGTTGACATTGATTTTTTCTTCATTATTCACACTCTACATTAAACATGAAATGAACAAAATTATTATTTTTAAATATTTTAATTATATTTATTTAAGTTGTGATTGGTTTGAAATCTTATTAAACAATGATGGCATCCCCACCACGTTGTACATTTTCTGTTGTGTTCAGTAAAAGTAATGTATGAGGAGTAGATAGAATGAAAGATTGAAAGGAAAAACTATACAAGGTTTTCATAATCAAGAGATAGGGACATAGGCGGTGAGTCGTCCATATTTCACCCATTTCATAATAATCAATATCCCTATCCCCCTCTTCCTCTTAATAATCAATATGTGTATGGAGAGAGGTTCGAGTCACTCTTTATACCACAATCATACCTAAAAATCTAATTGTCGAAATTAGAAGGCCCTCCATGAGACTAATTTATGGCCCACATCACATCAAATCAACCTCACTCCTCACTCTCAAATCATTCATTCCAATTTTCACATCCAAATTTTTTCAAAAATAGGTGTCTATGAATACCTTTGCAGTCCCCACTATATGAAATCAAGGCCAGCTCTAACTATGAAGTCAATGGTCATGTTTTGCTTCTCATGTGACGCTTCTTATGTTCCTGAATTCCTCGAACAATACCTACTTGTGGGTCAGAGGTCAGGGAAAATTTGGTTCACACCAATCACTTATGAATGATGACCTAACTTCCCACTATTTGGTTTGTCGAGAATCGGTAGTTTTAAACTCATTGGATAACAGATAATATGCTATCTAATGTCCATATGTAGTTTTATTTATAGTTTTTTTCAAATATATAATTCAGATTGTATAACTCATTTTTGTGAATGAGTACTATTGTAACAATGGGTTGAGCATAACAATTCCAGAAGTACACTACAAAGATTCCTTGTCCATGTCCTCCTCTCAGGTGACACATCCTTTTCTTTTTTCATTTCTTCTACCAAGCAGTGAAAACAATTCTTTTTTAATAAAAGTGAAACTAAGGGTCAGAGGTCAGGCCTTCCTCTTTTTCATTTTCTACTTTACTCTCAACTCTACTATAAGCCGAATGCCCGACTTTGCCTTGATCAAATGTGATGTGCTAGCCTACTGAATACTCAGGGCTTGAACCCTTTTTGTTTTAGAAATGTGTTGACCATGAATCAAAGCCCTACTTTTGAAATCAATTATTGTTGGAATTTTACTCCCAACCATTGCCATGAATAAGCAATGGTGTAGCTCACACCTCATCAATTTTTTAGCAGAGAAGGACAACATCAGATCCAAGGAGTTGGAGGTGTTTGTATGCAACCACAACAAAACAGAGTACCGAACCATACTCTATGCTTATTTCCCAATCACTGCATTGACTTACCTTTTATTTTTTCCCGCAACACATTTCACAAAATTTAGCATTTACCCACAAGCCATTTTTTGTTGTTAAGTTATTTCCCTGCCGATGTGATATCGATGGGACCCACCTTACCTTTTCCACATGAACCAAACCTTGCATTCCTCTTTATTCCTTTGATTCTTGCATTTTTAGCTTACCGCAATGCACTATACACTTCACAAGTTTTACCAGTTACCTTTCCTCAGCCACAAAGTTATTTTATTTGATTTGCGATGTGATATCACTATCGCATATCGCAATCGCAAATTTTTAAGTTTACCATCGAACCACTGTAGGCTATTTTATTTTTGGATGCGATGCGATGTGCCATGTCACATCGCACATCGCAGTTCGCAAAGTTTAAAGGATAGTGTGAGAGTTAAAATTTATTTTCGTCGATCTGCGCAGATGCGATGTTGACCAGAATTGCATTGCATAAAATTTGAGATCCTCCAATTTGTGTTTTTGAACGGATTTTTGTTTGTTTTTGTGTATGAGCAGAATACGGCCTGCGTGCTGATTAAATGAAAAAATGCGTCTTTTGATGGCCCAAGGACAAATTTTGTTGAACATCCATTCAACAATTGAAGCTGTACTAATTAGAATTATATTTTTACAAGCTTTGGCCATTTTTATATATGCTATGTAATTTTCATTATGAGAGAGGGAATGGAATAGAAAACTAAAGTTTCAATCATCTCCTGTGTATCGATGCCTATGTATATGTGATTGTTAATTTCCAAATTTTTGTTTGTATTCACTATGTTAGGGGGAAACATTTTTCCTCTGTCTGATTGCATTCAGAATTTACAACATGGTATCAAATCTTGCCATTGGAAATTTCAACATGGTATCAGAGCTTTCCATTGGAAATTCCAACATGGTATTGGAGTAGGTCTAGGCCCTCAATAAAAGAACACACTCTCTCGATTGAAGAAGCTGTAAGTTTTGTTTGTAGAAGCACAAATCTCCAGCATTGAGAAATATTTTACAACATTGAGAATGTCTCTCGTTTATACAATTGTTTAACACAGTCACAATGGCAGCAACAAGCACTAGCCTCAGAAATCCCCAAATACCACAGGTTAATGGGAAGAATTATGATTATTGGGCCATTACAATGAGAGCCCTATTTTCTTCACAAGACATATGGGAGCTGGTGGAACAGGGTTTCCAAGAACCAGCAGACACATCAGCACTAGCTGCTCTGACAACAGCAGAAAGAGACTTGTTGAGAGATAATAGGAAGAAGGACTCCAAATCCCTTTTCTATCTCTATTAAGTAGTACACGAGATTATTTCCCAAGGATTGCAGCAGCAACAAAGTCCAAGGAGGCGTGGGATATTCGCAAAAAAACCTATCAAGGCATGGAGAAGGTGAATATAACAAAGCTACAAATGCTGAGGAGAGATTTTGAAACTCTCTATATGAAAGAGTTTGGTAACTTAGACTCATTATTCACACATGTGATTGGGTTGGTTACCCAGATAAGGTCTCATGGAGAGAAACTTGAGGAAAG
The DNA here is from genome assembly GCA_034641835.2 of Pinus albicaulis. Taxonomy (NCBI): domain Eukaryota; kingdom Viridiplantae; phylum Streptophyta; class Pinopsida; order Pinales; family Pinaceae; genus Pinus; species Pinus albicaulis. The sequence continues at coordinate 903,139,117 of CM076570.1, forward strand.
ACGAATAGTGGACAAAATCTTGAGAAGTCTACCCTCAAGATTTAATGTCATAGTAGTGGAAATAGAAGAGACCACAGATCTCTCACAATTTTCAGGTGATGAGCTTTGTGTATCCCTGATGTCTCATGAACATAGACTGAAAAAAACAACAAACTCCTCATTGGAGAATGCATTCAAGATAGAGATGTCTTTTGGTCGAGGTAGAGGTCGAGGAAGATCAGACTACCGAGGAAGCGGAAGAAGCCCATAATGAGGTCGAAGAAACGGACTTGCAAGCAGAAGTGGAAGGGGAAAAAATCAGAATCAAAGTGAAGGCTCAAGCCAACACCAAGCACAAGGAAAAAGGTATGCAAAATCCAAAGTCCAATGTCATTATTGTAAAAGGTATGGGCATTATGCCAATGAATGTAGAAAGAAATAAAATGACATGAATAATAGGAAAAATAAAAAATTTGCAAAAGAATATAAGAACCAAAGTAATGTGTTTGTAGCATGTAATGTATCACAAGAAAAACATGAAGATGTATGGTTCTTAGACTCAAGGTTGTAGTAACCACATGGTTGGAAACATAGCAATGTTTTCCAATCTGGATGTAGATGTGAAATCTGGAGTGACAATAGGGACTAAAAGTAAATTCTCTGTCATGGGAAAAGGAAGAGTGTCAATACTCACAAGGAAGGGAGAAAATAAGTTTGTGCCAAAAGTATATTATGTACCTGGCCTGAAATGTAACCTTTTAAGCATTTGACAACGCGTGAACAAGGGCTACAATGTGTTCTTTAAGAAGATTGTTTGTACTATCATGGACATAACTCTGAGTAAAAGAGTCATGCAGAAGTGCTATGAAAAAGAATAGGATGTTTCCTCTCAAGCTCAAAAAAGACTTGAAGGAAGGAGGTTTGGTAGCAACAGTCACATAAGAGGTCTTTCAAACAGAAGTGGAAGAAGAAATTTGGTTATGGCATTTGAGATTTGGAGATCTCAATTTTGGAGGTTTGAACGTCTTGCATAGAAAGGGATGGTAAAAGGATTACCACTCATTGAGAAACCAGATAGCCTATGTAAAGGCTACATCTTGGGCAAACAACACAGAGAATCCTTTCCAGTAGGTAAGAGTATAAGGACAAAGGCACCCTTGGAGATTGTCCACTCAGATTTGTGTGGACCAATGCAAACGCCATATTTAGCTGACATCCATTATGTTTTGACATTCATAGATTATTACACCAGAAATACATGGGTGTACTTCTTGAAACAGAAGAGTGAAGTGTTTGAACAATTCTACCACTTCAGAGCCCTTGTTGAGAAGCAGAGTGGGCACTACATCAAAATGCTAAGAACTGAAAAAGGAGGAGAATATATCTCCAAATTTTTCCTATGTTTTTGTAGGGAAAATGGAATACACAACCAGTTTACCACAATGTACACACCACAGAAAAACGGTGCTACAAAAAGGAAGAATAGGACCATCATGGACATAGTCAGAAGTATGTTGAAAGAAAAACATTTGCCAAATGAGTATAGGGCCGAAGCTGTCAATTATGCAGCGTATATTTTGAATAGATGCCCAACCAAAAATGTTATGAACAGAGTTTCAAAATAAGCATGAAGTGGAACAAATTAGTTTATGACTCACATGAAATTATTTGGATGTGTGGCATATGCACCTATCCCAGATCAACTAAGGAAGAAGTTGGACAGCAAGGGGGAGAAGTCTATCTTTGTTGGATACAGTGATGAGTCCAAGTCATACAAACTCTATATTCCATCCACCAAGAAAGTTATAATCAGCAGAGATGTGTATTTTATTGAAGAAGAACCTTGGGATGGAAGCTTAGAGAAAAAAATGAACGTGAAGACATGTGTGTCTCACGAAGAGCAAGAGGAATGCACAACAGCAAATAATTCCTCCACGATGGTTCCTTCTCCACCTACAAAAGCACAGCAGGGCACACCACAAGCAGGAAACAGAACAACCTTGATAAATCAAGGAAGTGATTCTCCAAGCACACCACAGGGATTAGAAACTCCCTCGAGTTCAAGTGGGACTCCAAGCACACCAAGAAGACCAAGATTCAGAATTTTGAGTGAAATTTATGAGCAAGAAGCTGATAATAATAATGGTCTGAACTCTTTATTTTATTTTTACTATCATGTTGATGACTCAATCCATTTTTAAGATGCAGTAAAAGAAGAAAAATGGATTGAAGCAATGAATGAATAGATTGGTGCAATTGAAAAGAATGACACATGGAAGTTAGTGGACCTCCCGCAAGGTAAAGAAGTCATTGGAGTAAAATGGGTCTATAAGACCAAGAGAAATGTTGAAGGCAAGATTGAAAGGCACAAAGCAAGACCTGTTGTGAAAGGCTACAAGCAACAACAAGGAAGATATTATGAAGAAACCTTTTCACTAGTTGCAAGGATGGAGACAGTGCAGACAATGTTTTCCATATCGTCACAACAAAAATGGAAAGTCTACCAAATTGACGTGAAGTCAACATTTCTGAATGGAGTGTTGAAAGAGGAGGTATATGTTGAACAACCTCCAGGATATGAGATTGAAGGCCAAGAGCACAAAGTGTGCAAGTTGATGAAAGCATAGTATAGCAAAATCGGTGCTTACCTGATAGAAAATGGGTTCAAAAAGTGTGATGGGGAACCCACACTCTACATAAAAGAAAATTATGGTAAGATCCTTATCATTTTTTTATATGTAGATGATTTGATTTTTACTAGCAATGAAGTTTCTCTCATTGCTGATTTTAAACCAGTCATGAAGAGTGAATTTGAAATGACTGATTTGGGTTTATTGAGATACTTCTTGGGAATAGAAGTGAAGCAAAATGAAAAGGGAATTTTTATTTCCCAAGAAAAATATGTTGCAAAAGTTTTGAAGAGGTTTAATATGCAAAACAACAAAGCAACAATAAATCCAAATATCATGGGGTTAAAGTTAAGCAAAGAAGATTGTAGCAAGAATGTCGATCCGACATTGTATAAGAGCATACTTGGCAGCCTCATATATTTGACTGCAACTAGGCCTGATATTATGTATGTTGTAAGTTAAATTTCCAGATTCATGGAGACACCAAAGGAGACACATTGGCAGGAAACCAAAGGAATTATAAGGTATGTGAATGGAACAAAGGAGTATGGTGTTCTATACTCCTCAACTGACAATTTTAAGTTGATTGGATACATTGACAATGATTCAGCTGGAAGTGTGGATGATAGGAAGTGAACATCTGGGTATGTGTTTCATTTTGGATCGGGAGCAATTTCGTGGGCTTCCAAGAAGAAACCAATAGTTTCTTTATCAACAACATAAGCAGAATATGTGGAAGCAACAACAACAACATGCCAAGCAGTATGGATGAGAAATATGCTGAGAGATTTGTGTCATGAGGAAGACAAAGGAACCATAATTTATTGTGATAATAGCTTACCAAAAGCATTGTCAAAAAATTCTATTTTCCATAAGTAAATAAAGCATATTGATGCAAAATATCACTTTATAAGAGAATTGGTTAATAATGGTGAGATTGTTTTGCAGCATTGCAGGACAGAGGAACAATTCACTAATATCCTCACAAAGCCATTGGCACATAAGAGTTTTGAGTATCTCAGAAAATGTCTGGGAATGATCGATGGCAGCAGTTGTGATTAAGGGGGAGTGTTGTAATTTTACTCCCAACCATAGCCATGAATAAGAAGTGGTGTAGCCCACACTTCATCAATTTTTTAGGAGAGAATGACAACATTAGATCAAAGGAGTCGGAGGCGTTTGCACACAACCACCAAAAAACAGAGTACCAAGCCATAATTTGTGTTTATTTCCCAACCACCTTATTGACTTACCTTTTATTTCTACCCGCAGTGCATTTGGAAACATTTAGCATTTACCTGCAAGCCATTTTTCGTTGTTAAGTTATTTCCCCGCCGATGCGATATCGGCGGGACCCACCTTACCTTTTCTGCATGAACCAAACCTTGCATTCCGCTTTATTCCTTTGATTCTCGCATTTCGAAATTACTACAGTGCATTGCGCACTTTGCAAGTTTTACCACTTACCTTTCTGTAGCCACAAAGTTATGTTATTTGATTTGCGATGCAATATCGCTATCACATATCGTAATCACAAAGTTTTAAGTTTCCTGCTGAACCGCTGCAAGCTATGTTATTTTTGGATGCGATGCGATGTGCCATGTCACATCGCACATCACAGTTCAAAAATTTTAAAGGCTAGTGTGAGAGTTAAAATTTATTTTCGCCGATCTGCACGGATGCGATGTGGATCAGAACCGCATTGCATAAAATTTGAGATCCGCCATTTTTCACGTGTTTTTCTGTGTGTCGATTAAATGTAGAAATGGGTCTTTTGATGGCCCAAGGAAAAATTTTGTTGAACATTCGTTCAAGCATTGAAGCAGCATTGATTAGAATTAGGTTTTTACAGGCTTCATCCATTATGATATAAGATATGTAATTTTCATTATGAGAGAGAGAATGTGTTGAGATTTATTTTAATTAAATTTGGAGAAAATCTCATGAATGTGACAAGAATAGGATTTGCTGCTAAATTGACTCCATTTAATCCTGATGTGGAGTTATTGCATCCTATTTTTGTTGTGAGTGAATTTATGATTCAGTTTCTACTCCCAGCTATAAAATGTAAGCCCGTAGAGGCAAATGTGTATGAGGAATGTGAGGTGAGTGGAAGAGATGTGCAGATGAAAAAATTTGCTGTTATAATTCTTCTTTTGCTGAATGAGATTGTCGATGTGCCTGTTTGGTGGACGTAGCCCAGATTCATTGGGTGAACCACATTAAATCTCTGTTGTTTCATGTTTGTTTATGCTGTGTGTTTGATTGTCTATTTAGTTTCCACTCTGTTTTTCTCTACAATTGGTATCAGAGCTTACGTTGTTGAGCTGATATGTGTGTAGAGTCTGTTGCCTGTGACAGAGAGGCCGAGAGGCAAGGTCTGCTACGTGTGATAGAGAAGCCGGCGGTGACTCTGGATTAGCGTAAATACACAGTGCCATGAGCGCAGTTTTGAAGGAGCCGATGGTGAAAAACACTGTGAGGTTGTCTATTAAATTGAGACTGCACGTGAGCTGAAGACTGTCATTGCACCAGTGGTCGATTGCACAAAACGATTTGTGAAGGATCCGCAACGCCAGTTTGAATGTTGTGTTAACGTGAGAAGCGAAGCCGTGGACATAAAGCTAAGTTTTCAAGTCGTTGACTGCATCTTAAGGATGCGTGCGGTGGAATGGTTGATTTATCACTTAAAAAATCTTAAACTGGCAGTGTTGAACGGTGAATACCATTTTTCGATTTATTGTTTTTTATATGCCATTATTTAAAAATCGATTTATTAAATGCCAGGCTATTTATCACAACAAAGCCGTGTGGAGGAGATTAAGAAAGAAGGCTTATAAAATTTATTTAAATACAAAGCTGAGAAGATTTATCACAGAAAAGCCGTGTGGAGGAGATTAAGAAAGAAGGCTCATAAAATTGATTTAAATACCATTTTTTTTTATTTTTTTTTTTAAATCGATTTTTTAAAATTAACAACATATATCAATTTTTTGAATTCTAATATGTCATGGCACTTCATTGTTTTAAAAAAAAATTTAAATCATTTTTTATGGTAACTCGATATTTTATCAATCGATTTTAAATGGAGTTTATAAGGTGGCAGTTCATTGATTTATATGGTGCGGTGAGTTTATATGGTGGCATTTTATTAATTTAAGAGGTCTGTTATATGCACTTGTGTTGGGCCTAGGGCGAAGGGAATTTTTTTTTTTTAAAGAATAAAGAGATTTTTTAATCAAAATTAATATTTTTTGATTAAAAATAAAAACCTTTTTTATTAAGATTTGAAATTGGAGTATTTTGATACAAGCTACTAAACATGGCAAAAACACAAAGTGCTCGATTTGAGATCGAGAAGTTCAATGGGAAAAAAAACTTCGAGATCTGGAAAGTTAATATGTACGATCTACTCATACAACAAGGTGTGGCGAAGGCGCTTTTGGGGAAAGCCAAACAACCTTATACCATGACAGATAATGAATGGAGTGACGTCGATGAAAGAGCACTGAGTGGCATTAGATTGTGTTTGGCGAATGATGTTTTGTTTAACATCGCGTCAAAGAAAATTGTTGTTGGTTTGTGGACAAATCTTGAAAAGTTGTACGTGAAAAAATCCTTAACCAATAGGATTCTTCTGAAGCAACAGTTGTACAGCTTGCGCATGAAGGAAGGTACATCAATTACTGATGATTTGAATACCCTTAATACTCTCTTGGTGTAGTTAGAAAGTATAGAAGTAAAATTTGAATCAGAAGATAAAGCTATAACTTTATTATGCTCGTTGCCTGAGTCATGCGATCATTTTGTTACTTCTATAAGTCTTAGTTCATTAGAAACCCTTGAGTTTGATGATGTTGTTGGAGCTTTGCTGTATGAAGAAACAAGGAAAAGGTCAAATTCAGAAACCTCTACATCAGAAGCAATGATGGTCAGAGGTCGTTCTAAAGAAATACGCTTCAGTAAGCACAAAAACTCGCGGTCAAAATCGAAAGGGAAGAAGAGTAAGGTAAAGTGCTGGTTTTGTGGCAAATCAGGACATTTGAAGAAGAACTATTGGAAGAGACAGAAAACATCCAAAGGAGACTCTTTGACATAAAAGAAATAAGAAAACACGACAGATACAGGTTCGACATTCGTTTTAGGTATGAGTGATGAAGTGTTATCAGTTAGTTTTTCTAATCATGATCAACATTGGTTGTTAGATTCTGGTGTGTCAAATCACATGTGTATTCATAGAGAGTGGTTTATATCTTATAAATCAATCAATGATGGATTTTTTTACATGGGAAATGATGTCTCATGTAATATTGTGGGAATTAGAAGCATCTAGATTAAAATGTTTGATGGGAAAAATAAAATATTAACTGATCTAAGACACATGCTTGAAATCAGAAAAAACCTCATTTCACTAGGAGTGCTAGACACAAATGGATATAAAAACTTTATTCAAGGTGGAGTAATGAAATTTTATAAAGGAATTTTACTAGTAATGAAAGCAAAGAAGGTTGGAAATATTTTTTAGTTAGAAGGAAGAACAGAGTCAGATAATGCTTCTACAGTATCTGAAAACGACAGTAATTCTATTCGTCTATGCCATCAACAGTTGGGCCATATGAGCGAAAGAGGATTAAAAATTCTATCTGATCGTAAGTTACTTCCTAGTTTAAAATATTCGAAGTTAGATTTCTGCAAAACATTTTCTATATGGGAAACAGAGCAAGCAGAAGTTTAAAACTAGAAAACATACTAGTAAGGGAATCCTTGATTATATCCATTCTGATGTTTTGGGTCCATCTCCTACAATCTCATATTTAGGATCGTCATATTTTGTATCTTTTATTGATGATTTCTCTAGAAAAGTGCGGGTCTATATGTTAAAGAAAAAGTCTGGTGTATTCACAGTTTTCAAACAGTTTAGAGCATTAGTAGAAAACATCACTGGAAGAACCATTAAATGTTTAAGAACTGACAATGGTGGTGAGTTTAATTCAAAGGAATTTGATAATTATTGCAAGGACGCTGGGATCGAAAGAAATAAAACTACTGTATATACTCCTCAGCAAAATGGAGTTACTGAACGCATGAACATGAATCTTTTAGTAAGAGAAAGAAATATTCTTAGTAACGCCAATTTGCAGAAGGAATTATGGATAGAAGCGGTTTCTATAGCTTGTTACTTGATAAATCAATCACCATCAACTACAATAGGATGCAAAATTCCTCAAGAGGTATGGAAAGGTCATCCTTGTGATTATGCTAAATTGAAAGTTTTCTATTGTGATGGATATGCTCTAGTTCTGAAACATCAACATTCTAAATTAGATCCTAAATCAAAAAGATATATCTTTTTTGGATATGGTGATGGGACTAAGGGATACAGGTTGTGGGATCCTACTACTCACAAGATCATCATTAACAGAGATGTTAAATTCAATGAATCTTCACTCGATAATCTAGATGTAAATGGTAAATTGAAACAGGATAATGTACCTAAGTTTCAACACATTTAGTTTGAAACCAGTTCAAATACTGATGATAGTCTAGATGAAGAAGTTTCAGATGCAGATCATGAACAAGTTTCAAATGTAGATCATGAACATGTTTCAGATGCAGATCATGAAGAAATTCCTACAGATAATAATAAAAAAATTGTGGAAGTACTAGAAACATCTTGAAGGAGGTCCACGAGAATCAGACGTCCTCCTAAAAGGTATGATGATTATGTTACTTCAATTGCTTTAACCACTAATGATGATGAGCCTTTGTACTATCAGGAAGTTGTAGAAGGTTCTAACAGTGATAAGTGGAAAGAATATATGAAGGACGAGATGAAGGCATTAGACAAGAATGCCACATGGGATCTGGTAGAACTTCCTAAAGAAAGAAAAATTGTGGGACGTAAATGGGTTTAAAAATTGAAAAGGGGTGTTGATGATACAGAGGATAGGTACAAAGTGAGGCTAGTCGCAAAAGGTTTTTCTCAGAAAGAAGGGATTGACTTTCATGAGATATTTTCACCAGTTGTAAAAAAAATTTCAATTCGGATTGTGTTAGCATTAGTTGCTTTACTTGATTTAGAATTACAACAACTAGATGTTAAAATTTCATTTTTACATGGAGATTTAGATGAGGAGATTTACATGGAACAATCGTAAGGGTCTATTCAAAATTGCAACAAGAAATTTGTCTGCAGGCTCAAGAAATCAGTGTACGGTCTGAAGCAATATTCTCGACAATGGTACAAGAAATTTGATTCTTTCATGATGAGTCAAAATTATATAAGAAGTGAATATGATCATTGTGTTTAATTTAAGAAATTGAGTAATGGCATGTTCATTATCTTAGTGTTGTATGTTGACGATATGCTTTTAGCAAGCAAAAGCATAACAAAGATCAACAGGTTAAAGGCTCAAATGGCTAGGATGTTTGATATGAAAGATCTAGGGGTAGCAAGACAGATTTTGGGCATGGATATTTTCAGAGACAAGAGCAATGGTAAGCTGTGGCTATCACAAAAGAAGTATATTGAGAAAATACTCTTGAGGTTTGGTATGAGCAATGTGAAGCCTGTTTGAGTTCCTTTAGCTTCCCATTTTAAGCTTTCTTCAAGTTTATGTCCTAAGACAAATGAAGAAAAGGAATATATGTCTCGAATTCCATATGCCAATGTAGTAGGTTGTTTGATGTATGCGATGGTTTGTACACGACCACATATTTCACATGCAGTTGGGGCTGTTATTAGGTATATGGAAAATCCAGGAAAAGAACACTGGTCAGTAGTGAAATGGGTGCTTCGGTATCTGAGAGGCACAAGTGATTGTTGTATCACTTATAACAAAAGTAGTGAATTTGTTTGTGGTTATGTTGATTCCGATTTTGCAGGTGATTTGGATAAGAGAATGTTAACTTCAAGATATGTCTTTACTCTTGCAGGTGGAGCTATAAGCTGGATGTCAAAGCTACAAAAAATTGTTTCTTTATCTACTACATAAGCATAATACATAGCTGCTTCACATGCTTGCAAAGAAACAGTTTGGTTGAAAGGTTTGTTTGGTGAGTTTGGTAGGTTGCAAGACAACATCAAGTTATTTTGTGATAGTAAAAGTGAAATTCACTTGGCTAAAAATCCGGCCTATCATATTAAATCAAAGCATATACCTATAAAGTACCATTTTTAAGATAGGTTATCACTGAATGGGGAGTCTCTCTTGAAAAAGTTCATACAAAGGAAAACTATGCAGACATGTTCACGAAACCAGTTTTGTTAGAGAAGCTACGATGGTGTCTGGCTTCTCTTGGCTTGTAGAAAAGATAAAAATAATAATGGAATAGGGTATCAGGCTAATTGTTGTCAAGGTGGAGATTGTTGAGATTTATTTTAATTAAATTTGGAGAAAATCTCATGAATGTGACAATAATAGGATTTGTTACTAAATTGACTCCATTTAATCCTGATGTGGAGTTATTGCATCCTATTTTTGTTGTGAGTGAATTTATGATTCAGTTTATACTCCTAGCTATAAAATTTAAGCCCGTAGAGGCAAATGTGTATGAGGAATGTGAGGTGAGTGGAAGAGATGTGCAGATGAAAAACTCTGCTGTTCTAATTCTCCTTTTGCTGAATGAGATTGCCGATGCCCCTGTTTGGTAGACGTAGCCCAGATTGGTTTGGTGAACCACGTTAAATCTCTGTTATTTCATGTTTTTTTATGCTGTGTGTTTGATTTTCTATTTAGTTTCTGATGTGTTTTTCTCTACAGAATGGAATAGAAAAATGAAGTTTCAATCATCTCCGGTGTATCGCTGCATGTGTATATGTGACTGTTAATTTCCACATTTTTATTTGTATTCTCTCTGTTAGGGAAACACATTTCCTCTACCCGATTGCATTCAGAATTTCCAACAAGTCTGAGAAAACAAATAAAACTAATCTTTTGTTTTATCATTGGATCTAGCAAAAACCCCAAGTTAGAATTGTGCGTCACTTTTCATACCTGTGAATTAATAGAATATATCCCTTTTTGAATTAATAATGCGACTTACGAATGTGTAGCATCCTATTTATGTGAATTAATATATAATTGAGATGAATAAATTCCATTTGATGTGTATCCTATTGCACATGGCCAACTATTGGAGGGTTTGCATATATATGCATCAAAGCATTGTCAAAATTACTATTGAGAAATATCAAAATCATCAATGAATCAATATGAAATTCCAACACTCGACATAATTTAAATATGAGCTAGCATATAGGTTATAAATATAGGTTTTTGAAACTTTGGGATATGGCCATCGACAAAAATTTCAAAGTGTCACCCTTAGAAAACAAGAAAGCTGCAGTACAACAAGTCTCTTCCTTGAGCAGAGGGTAGCATATTTACATGTTCATGGGAGTGCCACTCAGATGAATTAGTCTCTTTTTTAAAAAAACATGTGAATGTAAATAACGTCAGCACATTTAATGCATGGATCTTCTCAATAATTTTAAAATTCCAAAATAATATTATAAAATTGCTTATAGTAAAAAACTTTCATAATTTCGTTTCATAAGCACACTAACCCAATGAAAGTTCCTCTCAGTGGCATTCATAAAAACTGAAAAATGGATCAATCTATAGTAGTTTGGTTTAGCAATTTCTATTAGTGGGTAAGCTTTGGTTTTTTTTGTTTAAATGAATGAGGTTTTTTCGCATTGACCACATTCCTTTATATGAGTTATAGTTAAAACTAGCACAATCCCATTTACCAATGTGGTTGATATAAGCCTATAGGCATATATGAAATAAATTTACAACCACATTCACTAATGTGTTTGATATATGCCGATAGGCCTATATGCATCACCCACCAGATGTATTTTACCAAAATAATCATTATACATTTATGAATATAATTACCAATATATCTTATATATATACCTGTAATATATTAATAATATAAACTATATTGATACTATATATTAAACTAATATATATATATATATATATATATAATATTTTATTATTTGATAATAAAATATATAATGATAAAATATTATTAAATTTTTTCAATACATGAATCGTTATAACTAAAACTATACTAAAATTAAAATATAACATAATACTAATATTTCACTACTATTTATAATAATTATATATCTCTTACAAATATACGAAGGTATTAATAATATTATAATCCAAAAGAATGAATAACCCCAAGGGTCTAATATTATAAACCCAAGGAATTGGTGAACCCCAGGGGAGAATATTAAAAAGTTAAGAGATCAAGAAGCCCAAGGGATCCATATTAAAAATAGAATAGATTAATAAAAACTAGGAATTAATATTTTAAATACAAATGAATGATAAACTCACATGATTATTAATATTATAAACCGAAGATAACAATCAACTTTAGGGATTGCTAATATTATAAACCCAATGAATTAAAAATATAAAGGATTAATAAACAAAATGGATTGATATTAAAAACCCAAGGAAATAATAAACCCAAGGGATCAATAAGGCCAAGGGATTAATATTAAAAAGACAAGAAATTAATAAACCCTAAGAATTAATATTTTATACTAAAAAAACCTAGGATATTAATACTATAATAATCAATATTTTAAACTCAAAATATTAATAAACCCAAGGTATTATTAATATTATCAGCCAAAATAACGAATAAATGCAAGGTTTTAATATTATAAACTAAAGGAATCGGTGAACCCAAGGGATAAATATTAAAAACATACACAACCAATAAGGCCAAGGGATCAATATTAAAAACACAAAAGATTACTAAACCCTAAGAATAAAGTTTTTAAACTAAAAAGCTTAAGAAATTAATAAACTCTAATAATTAATATTTGAAATTAAATATATTAATAAAACCAAGACATTACTAATATTATAAACCAAAAGAAGTAATAAACCCAAGGGTTTAATACTATAAACCAAAGTAATTGGTGAACCCAAGGATAAATATTAATATTATAAACCAAGAAATTAATAAACTCTAATAATTAATATTTTAAACTCAAGAGATTAATAAACACTAAGAATTAATATTTTAAACTCAGGATATTAATAAACTCAAGGGATTATTAATATTATAAACAAAAAGAACTAATAAAGCCAAGGATTTGATATTACAAACCAAAGTAATTGGTGAACCCAAGGGATAAATATTATAGACAAAAGTGATAAATAAGGCCAAGGGATCAATATTAAAAACAAAAGAGATTAAAAAACCATAAGAATTAATATTTTTAACTCAAAAACCTAAGAAATTAATAGACCCTAAGAATCAATATTTTTAACTCAAGAGATTGTAAGACCCAAGTGTGGTTTAATATTATAAATGAAAAGAACTAATAAACCAAAGGGTTTTATGTCATAAACCCAAGGAATTGGTGAACCCAATGGATAAATATTAAAAACCTAAGGGATAAATAAGGTGAAGGGATCAATATGAAAAACATAAAAGATTAATAAAGCCTGCAAATTAATATCTTAAACAAAAAGGTTTGATAAACTCACATAATTATTAATATTGTAAACTCAAGGGAATAATATTAAATCTAAGAGATTAATATTATAAACCTCAAGTATATAAAAACCTTTAGATAAATACTATAAACCGTAAAATAAACATGGTTAAGCATGTTTGACTTAAACATTGAGACAATTATTATCATAATGCAACGTTGGATGAAGAATGACCATGGTTTTCCATGGTTGATTTTCATATTGAGACAATCTTTGTCACAATGTGACATTCTACCATGTAAGACCTTGATTGACTATGACTAACTATGATTAACAATGGTAGCCCATGGTTGATTTTCGTATAGAGAATGTTTTTTATAATGTCACATTGGACCATGCATTAATATTAAAGTGTATGACTAATATTTAATGCATAATATTACCAACCCAAAGAATTAAGAAACTCAAGGGATTAATAAACCCTAATAATAAATATCTTAAATTCAAAACGTAAGAAATGAATAACCCTAAGAATTAATAATTTAAACTGAAAAGATTAATAAATTGAAGGTATTATGAATATTATAAACCAAAAGAACTAATATACCCAAGGGCTTAATATTATAAACCAAAGGAATTGGTGAACCCAAGGGATAAATGTTAATATTATAAACCAAGAAATTAATAAAGCATAAGAATTAATATTTTAAACTCAATAGTTTAATAAACCCTAAGACTTAATATTTTAAACTTAAGAGATTAATAAACCCAAGGGGTTATTAATATTATAAATCAAAATAATAAACCCAAGGGTTTAATATTACAAACCAAAGGAATTGGTGAACCGAAGGGATAAATATTAAATACCTAAGGGATCAATAAGGCCAAGACATCAATATTAAAAACACAAGAGATCAATAAACCCTAAAAATCAATATTATGAACCGAAATATTATAATACCCAATGTTATAAACTGTAAATATTAAACACAATATTATAAACCCTAATATTAAACACAATATTAACCCCTAATTATAAAAACTATATATTAGAATCTATATTATAACCTAACATATTACACCATAATGTAAATCATAATATTAAAACTCAAAATATTAATAAATTGAATGGATTATTAATATTATAAGCCAAAATAACTAATAAACACAAGGGTTTAATATTCTAAACCAAAGGTATCTGTGAAACGAGGATATAAATATTAAAAACCTACATTATCATTAAGGTCGAGGGATCAATATTAAAATTAAAAAGATTATTAAACCCTAAGAATAATTTTTTTAAACCAAAAAACCTAAGAAATTAATAAACCCTAATAATTAATTTTTTAAATTAAATAGATTAATAAACCCAATACATTATTAATATTATAAACCAAAATAAGTAGTAAACTCGAGGGTTTAATATTATAAACGAAAGTAATTGGTGAACCCAAGGGATAAATATTAATATTATAAACCAATAAATTAACACACCCTAATAATTAATATTTTAAACTCAAGAGATTAAAAAACCTTAAGAATCAATATTTTAAACTCAAGATATTAATAAACCAAGGGGTTATTAATATTTTAAACATAAAGAACTAATAACACCAAGGTTTTGATATTAGAAACCAAAGGAATTGGTGAATCAAAGGGATAAATATTAAAAATCTAAGGGATCAGTAATGCCAATGGATCAATATTAAAAACACAATAGATTAATAAAGCCTAAGAATTAGTATTTTTATCTCAAAAACCTAAGAAATTCAATACCGTAAGAATTAATATTTTTAACTCAAGAGATTCTTAGATCCAAGAGTGGTTTAATATTATAAATGAAAAAAATTAATAAACCCAAGGGATTTATATTATAAACCCAAGGGATAAATATTAAAAACTTAATTGGTCAATAAGATGAAGGGATCAATATGAAAAACATAAGAGATTAATAAACCCTAAAAATTAATATCTTAAACAGAAAGGTTTGATAAGCTCACATGATTATTAATATTATATACTCGAGGGAATAATATTAAACCTAAGATATTAATATGATAAACCTCAAGTATATAAAAACCTTTAGATAAATATTATAAACTTGAACTATAGACAAATCTTTAGATAAATACTATAAACCATAAAATAAACATGGTTAAGTATGCTTGATTTAAACATTAAGACAATTGTTGTCACAATGCGACATTGGGTGAAGAATGATCATGGTTTTCCATGGGTGATTTTCATATTGAGGCAACATTTGTCACAATGTGACATTCGACCATGGAAGACCTTCATTGACTTTAACTAACTATGATCAACAATGGTAGCCCATGGCTGGTTTTAATATTGAGACAATGTTTTTCATAATGTGACATTGGACCATGCATTAATATTAAAGTGTAAGACTAATATTTAACACCTAATATTAGCAACCCAAAGAATTAGAAAACTCAAGGGATTAATAAACCCTAATAACTAATATCTTAAACTTAAAACATAAGAAATGAATAAACCCTAAGAATTAATAATTTAAAGTGAAGAGACTAATAAACCAAAGAGATTATTAATATTATAAACCAAGAAATTAGTAAACCAAAAGAATTAATATTTTAAACTTAAGAGATTAATAAACCCCAAGACTTAATATTTTAAACTTAAGTGATTAATAAACCCTAAGGGGTTATTAATATTTTAAACCAACATAATAAACCCAAGGGTTTAATATTACAAATCAAAGGAATTGGTGAAACCGAGAGATAAATATTAAAAACCTAAGGGATCAATAAGGTGAGGGGATAAATATTAAAAACACAAGAGATCAATAAAACCTATGAATCAATATTATGACCCAAAATATTATAATCCCCAATGTTATAAACTCTAAATATTAAACACAATATTATAAATCCTAATATTAAACCCAAATATTATAAACCCAATATTAACCCCTAATTATAAACAATATATATTAGAATCTATATTATAACCCAACATATTACGTCACAATGTAAATCATAATATTAAGACTCAAAATATTAATAAACCCAAGGGATTATTAATATTATAAACCAAAGAACTAATAAATGCAAGGGTTTAATATTATAAACCAAAGGAATGGGTGAACCAAGAGGATAAATATTAAAAACCTTCATGATAAATAAGTCCAAGGAATCAATATTAAAAACAAAAAATATTATTAAACCCTAAGAATAAAAATTTTAAACATAAAAACCTAAGAAATTAATAAACCCTAATAATTAATATTTTAAATTAAATAGATTTTTAAACCCAAGACATTATTAATATTATAAACCAAAAGAAGTAATAAACTCAAGGGTTAGCATTATCAACCAAAGTAATTAGTGAACCCAAGGGATAAATATTAATATTATAAACCAAGAAATTACTACACCCTAAGAATTAATATTTTGAACTCAAGAGATTAACAAACCCTAAGAATTAATATTTTAAACTCAAGATATTAATAAACCCAAGCCGTTATTAATATTATAAACATAAAGAACT
>CM076570.1:903155834-903199021 GCA_034641835.2 Pinus albicaulis
CTAGGAGCTTCCCACACCATCATAGCTCTGATATTTTCTATGTTGAAAATGCAACAAGATGATGGAGCTTAGTGAAAAGAAGTCACCTTCACTAAGTGGGCCTGCAGGCTATTTTTGGCGCAAAGTCTATTTTTAGACTATGTCTATTTTTAGACATATGGATCATGGTCTATGAGTTGCAGGATGCTATTTATGGATGATTGGTCGAGTTGGTTAAAATATATGGACCTCTATTTTTAGACATTGGGCGGAATCTATTTTTAGATTGTCGGGCTAAAATTAGAACAGTGGAATATTATTAACCCTTAATAATATTTAGACTATAAACATTATTTTATCCTCTTGGAGCACTTCAGTTGGATGCTTGGATGTGGTACATGCAGCTGACAGAAGGAAATATGCTTTTCCTAAGGGTTAGTTGAGCTATTGCATGGTTGACTTCAGTTAGAACTCATGTGGCAGAGTTTGGTGGAGTTGATGAGACAGTTGGTGGAGTTGTGTTCGGTTTAACTTGGTTGAACTAGTTGTATTTAGTCTAACTGATAAATACACTAGTGATGAGTGGTGTGAATTAATTATTAATTAATTCACTAATTATTAACTCATAAATCAACTAAAGAACACATCAATTAACTGCAATGCATGGACAGTTCAGTGGAGACCAGTGTTAGAGGTGGGTGAAAGGGTTAGCCTACTATCAGTTGTGACTATTGGTTGTGCATGAGATTTGCACAAACATTGATGGAGATTGCCAATGAGGATTGCAGAGTTGGAGCTAGTGGGATTCGAACTTGGATCTCATCATTAATCAACTTGGATTGCGCAGTAGAGGCAGGTAGACTTGTGGAGGAGATTTGAACCTGTGACTTGTTCACTTTCCACACTAGTTTTGTGTGTAACTTTTGGAGATAGTGCTGAGAGCTGTGAGGGCTTTGTGATATGTATTGTTACATGTTATATATCATTATAATATATATATAGTTGGGGGTTTTCAACTATTTCTTTCCCCATTACATACTGTGTTGATATGTGTGCTTGATTATTTTTTTATGTGCGCATGTGACTGCTTCTATTTCCGCATATTGATGATCAATTGTAGAAGAGGTTATGTATTATGCATGAAGCTTAAATAGTGTGTAATCAGGATAATATCAGTGAATAATTAAGCTATTATTCAAATTTATACATGGTATCAGAGGGATATTGATCATTGGATCTATTACAGTGATTACAATTATTTCGGTAGACAGAGTCTGTAACGGGCCAGGTAGCCTCTGGATCCATCCTTTCTTTGAAAGGTGATATATCTAGTAAATTCCCCTACAGTCGATCTTTGTGCTAGAAATAATTTATTCTCACAGACCGGAAGCAGTTGAGTTTTGAGCTTGGAATTCAAATTTTGCAGCAGTTTGTTTTTTTCTTGGTGCCGGAGTTGAAATGTCTTTCAACGGTTTGTGACTCGAGTATGCCCTTGAGGGAAGTTTGAATTATGTTGCATGGAAGGAAAGAATGGAGGTGGTATTAGATGATAACAGGCTGAAGGAGTTCATAGATGCTGAGGTCCCAAAGCCTACTGATGCTACTCAAGTTGAGGATTGGCAAAAGAAGATGGCGAAATGTCGAAGGATTTTGTTGGAGGGTGTGAAGGATCACATTGTATCCAGCTTGCATGGAAAAGCTACTCCATAGTTGATGTGGAAAGCGTTGACAGATCTATTCCAGAGAAAGAGTGGCCAAAGGAAGTTGGCGCTCAAGGATAAACTCAGAAACATTAAGATGGATAAAGGTGACAGTATCGCCAAGTACCTCACGAAGTTCACTCAATGTAGAGATGAGCTGGGAAGTGTGGGGGTGACTGTCGATGATGAGGACTTGGTGGACCCGGCTCTCCTTGGTCTTCCAAGGAATTGGCATTCCTATCAGGAATCTGTCAATGGTCGGGATAAACTGTTGGGATGGGAGCGACTTTGGTCGGATCTCATGCAAGAAGAGATAAGGCAGACTACCAGGGATGGATCTTCATCAAAGGTATCTGATGAAGAAAATTGCGCTTTGGCTGCCAAAGCAAAGAAGGGGAAGAGAAAGAAAGCTTCTCAGTCTGGTGCGAAAGGCAAGAAGCAAGACATGTCTAAGGTGAAGTGCTTTCACTGTCACCAACACGGACATTATGCCACAAATTGTCCGCAGAAGAAGAAAAATAAGCATGCTACTGGATCTGCAGTGGGAGAGGCCTTAGCCTCGTAGTTTGAGCTGGATTTTTCGTTGATCACATGCTTGGTCTCAAGTGTGATGGGATCAGTATGGTTCTTGGATAGTGGTGCATCTTTTCACATGATTAGAGATCGAGATCTGTTTTTAGATCTAGATGAGAAAGATCTTGGAGTGCACATCGAGATGGGCGATGATGGTAGATACAGTGCGACCGGTATCGGTACCATTTCCTTTGAGAGGGATTCTGGTAAACCCTTCGTATTGAAGGAAGTGATGGATGTTCTAGGATTGAAGAAGAATATGATCTCTGTGGCGATGTTGGAAGACAAGGGGTATGATGTGGTCTTCAAGGAGGGAAAGGCTTTCCTGCACAGTAAGACAACTGGAGAAACCCGGAAGATAGGGGTTCGAGTCAAGAACCTTTATCTATTGCAAGTAGATGGCTGTGCAACAATGGCATGCAAGGCAGAAGGAGTGGTGAGTCGAGATGATGGTGAGTTGTGGCACCGGAGATTGGGCCACCTTCACCATGGAGCTTTGAAGATACTGCAACATATTTCTACTAGGCTTCCTAAGGGCACTTTTGCGCAGTTAGATCAGTGCAAGGGGTGTACCTTGGGAAAATTTGTGAAAGCCACCTTTCATGAGAAGGATAGTCATGCCACGACGATCCTTGAGAGAATCCACACAGACGTGTGTGGACCTTTCTCAGTAGCTTCAACAGAAAAGCACAAGTACTATGTGATCTTTGTTAATTATTTCTCTCAGAAGTTTTGGATCTTCTTCATGCAGAAGAAGAGTGAGACATACTCAAAGTTCTGTGAGTTCAAGGTGCTGGTTGAGAAGGAATCGGGGAAGCACGTGAAGGCTCTTAGGAGTGACAATGGTGGCGAATTCATCTCTGCTGAATTCAAGGACTTTTGCAGCGCAGAAGGGATTCGGAGAGAGCTCATCGCACCCCATAACCCACAGCAGAACGGGGTTGTTGAGCGGAAGAACAGAACGATCGTGGGTTCTGCGTGGGCGATGTTGCATGATCAGGGCCTACCCCTTCACTTGTGGGAAGAGGCATGCAATACTGCATTATATGTGAATAACCGTTGTCCTCACAAGATACTTGGCATGATTACACCGAAGGAGGCATTTTCTGGCAAGAGGCCTGATATTTCCCATTTGAGGATTTTTGGCTCACCTGTCTACATGCATGTGACGAAGGACGCCAGAAAGAAGCTGGATCCGACCGCAAAGGTTGGGATATTTGTGGGGTACACTGATACGCCCCACAACTATCGTGTGTATTTGCCAGACAGTCGCAAGACTGTTGTGCGACGGGATATCAAATTTTAGGAGGAGAAAGCCATGAAGTGTTCGCTTGAGAGGGAGCCACACTTGCATGCAGAAGAGGAGCTATTAGTTCCTAAGGATGAGCTTCAGGATGTGGATCAGCCACATGAGGAAGTTCATGGAGTGGAAGAGACCACTCATGCAGCGCCAACCATCAGAGGGCGCAAGCGCACTACAGAAGCTGAGCGACTGGCTCAAGATGCAGAGAAGGTTGTAGGACCACCTACAGCACAGCGCAGACAGAGACAGTCACCGGACCAGCACACTGGATACATGGCTCTTGTGAGCAAATGTGTCGTGACAGAGCCATCATCTTTCGAGGAAGCTTTGGAGGACCCCACATGGGTAGATGCCATGGTGGAAGAGTATGATTCGATTGTCAGAAACAGTGCATGGGAGATTGTCCCAAGACCGGAGGGGAAATCAGTGGTGGGTTCGCGATGGATATACAAAGTGAAGCAGGTGGTTGACGGGAGTGTGGAGAAGTACAAGGCAAGATTTGTTGCCCGAGGCTTCTCACAGATAGAGGGGATCGATTATGAGGAGACTTTTGCACCTGTCGCAAGGTACTCTTCCATACGGACGATCCTAGCTCTCTCAGCGTAGATGGGGTGGCACATCCATCAGATGGATGTGAAGACTGCGTTCCTCAACGGAGTCATTGAGGAGGAGGTGTACATAGAGCAGCCCGAAGGTTTCAAGATCTTCAGCAGTGAGTCGCATGTTTGCCGACTCAAGAGAGCACTGTACGGGCTGAAGCAAGCACCTCGTGCTTGGTACACACGAATAGACAGTTATTTCACCGGACTTGGATTCTCCAAGAGTGAGGCGGATCCTAACCTGTACCAGATTGTGGTGGAGGGGAAGTTGCTGATCATTGTACTGTATGTAGATGATATGATTTTGACGGGTGATGAGCTGTTGATACTTTCATGCAAGGAGGATCTTGCTAGAGAGTTTGAGATGAAGGACTTGGGCCTCCTTCATTATTTCCTGGGATTGAAAATTTGGCAGCGCAGTGATGGACTATTTGTTTCTCAGGGTAAGTATGCCCGAGAGATACTGGAGAAGTTCAACATGCATGGCTGCAAGCCTGTTGATACTCCTCTTCCTGGAGGTTGGAGGAAGGAGGATGCTACTTCGGTGGAGGTAGTGGATGCCACTGTTTATCGACAGTTGGTGGGGTCGCTTATGTATCTGGTCAATACACGACCCGATATATGCTATGCTATTAACCAACTTTCACAAGCTATGGTTAAGCCTACCAAGCTCTTCTGGAAGGCAGGAAAGCATGTATTGCATTATCTTAGAGGCACATCGGGATATGGCTTGTGGTACAGACAGGAGGATGGGGTGAAGCTATGTGGCTTCACGGATGCAGATTGGGCAGGGAGCCCAACGGACTGAAAGAGCACATCTGGAGGGATCTTCAGTATCGGGTCGACAGCATTTTCTTGGTATAGCAGGAAGCAGAGATCCGTGGAACTTAGTTCAGCAGAGGCTGAGTATACGGTAGCAAGCTTGGCTGCATGCGAGGCCATATGGATGAGGAAGATCCTGGTCGGGTTGTTTGGGTCACACTTGGAGCCTACTGTGATTTATTGTGATAACCAGAGTTGCATTAAACTCTCGACTAATCCAGTATTTCATGATAGATCCAAACACATCGACATCAGGTACCATCATATCAGAGATTGTGTGCAGCGGAGAATCATGTTACTTTCATATATTCCCACGGAGGATCAGGATGCTGACATCTTGACGAAGGCGCTCACTAGGAGAAAATTTGAATACCACAGAGGCAGGATAGGGGTTGCAGATAATCCATATCTTGTTGAGAGGGAGTGTTGAAAATGCAACAAGATGATGGAGCTTAGTGAAATGAAGTCGCCTTCACTAAGTGGGCCAGCAGGCTATTTTTGGCGCAAAGTCTATTTTTAGACATATGGATCATGGTCTATGAGTTGCAGGATGCTATTTATGGATGATTGGTCGAGTTGGTAAAAATAGATGGACCTCTATTTTTAGACATTGAGCGGAATCTATTTTTAGACTGCCGGGCTAAAAATAAAACAGTCGAATATTATTAACCCTTAATAATATTTAGACTATAAACATTATCTTATCCTCTTGGAGCACTTCAGTTTGATGCTTGGATGTGGCACATGCAGCTGACAGAAGGAAATATGCTTTTCCTAAGGGTTCTTTGAGCTATTGCATGGTTGACTTCAGTTAGAACTCATGTGGCAGAGTTTGGTGGAGTTGATGAGACGGTTGGTGGAGTTGTGTTCGGTTTAACTTAGTTGAACTAGTTGTATTTAGTCTAACTGATAAATACACTAGTGATGAGTGGTGTGAATTAATTATTAATTAATTCACTAATTATTAATTCATAAATCAACTAAAGAACACATCAGTTAACTGCAATGCATGGACAGTTCAGTGGAGACGAGTGTTAGAGGTGGGTGAAAGAGTGAGTCTACTATCAGTTGTGACTATGGCTGTGCATGAGATTTGCACACACATTGATTGAGATTGCCAATGAGGATTGCGCAGTACAAGCCAGTGGGATTTTAACTTGGATCTCATCATTAATCAACTTGGATTGCGCAGTAGAGGCAAGCAGACTTGTGGAGGAGATTTGAACCTGTGACTTGTTCACTTTCCACACTAGTTTTGTGTGTAACTTTTGGAGATAGTGCTGAGAGTTGTGAGGGCTTTGTGCTATGTATTTTTACATGTTCTCTATCATTATAATATACAGATAGTTGGGGGTTTTCAGCTATTGCTTTCCCCATTACATACTGTGTTGATATGTGTGCTTGATTATTGTTTTATGTGTGCATGCGACTGGTTCTATTTCCGCATATTGATGATCAATTGTAGAAGAGGTTATGTATTATGCATGAAGCTTAAATAGTGTGTAATCAGGATAATCTTGGTGAATAATTTATATATTATTCAAATTTCTACATTCTAGGTCAACTGTTATAAATTCCTTAGAAATAACATGTCCCATGTAATGAAATTATGTCTAAAAGAAACTGTAGTTACTAATCTTGGCATATAATTACTGCTCTCTTAGTAATATTAACATTGTTTCCAGGTGTTTTTCTTGCCCTTCCTCATTCTTATAATATATCCATATGTCATCAATGAATACTATCACAAACTTGTCTAGATATGGACGCAACACACTGTTAATCAGACACATGAAAGTAGTTGGAGTATTAGTATGACCAGAAGGAACTACTACAAACTCATAATTCCCATATATGGTACAAAATATTGTCTTGTAGATGTCCTCTACTTTGATGCGTACATGAATATCCTGATCTCAAGATAATATTTGAAAACACTTCTTGTAATAGCCCTAGGTTAAAACTTCATGTAATAAAGATAATAAAGGAAAAATAAGACCATGGTCATGGGACATGTATTCCAAGTTGAATGTTGGGAAAAAACATAATGATGGGGATCCCTTATGATTAATTAATGGCTATGGAAATTTGCAAATAAAATGGAAAGGGCTTTGGAAAGGTAAGGGGGAATTTATCAAAATAATGGAAAATAGGAGAAAAGGAAGGTGAAAGGTCACATGTTGCATGTGAGGTGGAAAATGAAGGAACATATTGGAAAATGAAGAAAATAGAGGCCTTAATGATAGAAAATCTTATGAGGATCAGTACACAACCTTTTTTAGTTTAGCTTTTGACAGTTTAGTTTTGGAGCTCTCTCTCTCTTCTCTATATGATACTCTTGGACACTTAGAGTTTTCTTGGAGCCCTATTGGAGGAGTGTGGCGTACTTGGTATTTGGAAAATAAATGAAAAGGAAAATTAGGAAATTGCAAGAGGAAAATGGGATCAATAGCTACAACAAGTTTTTCTTGCAGGTACTGAGTTGCATGTATGATTCAATTACTAAGTTTGGAAGCATGGTGCATGCATGTGGTTTCTTGCTTTTGATCTTTCATTGGAATGGAGGATTTCCTAGATTGATAATGGTTTTTCCTAGCATTTCTATTTCTTGGATAGCCATGATGTTGTGGTTTTACTTTTATTTTTTGGTTGGTGCTCATGTTCCTTATGGTTTTGGGTTGAGTTACCAGTTCGTGGAAGCCTTGGTTGGACAAATGATCTCAAATCCATTGGTGGGTTGAGTTACTAGTCATAGAAGCCATGGTTGGAAAAAAAATAGAAGCCTAACAGAAGCTATGGGTCTAGTTACTGTTCATGGAATCCCTGGTTGGACAAATTATCTGCAAGGGCGATAACCATTGTGGGTTGAATTACTACTCTTGGAATCCTTGGTTGGAAAAAAAGCTTTGGAGCCCTAGAAAACCTGGGTAGAGACCAATGTGGTGACGGTTAGTGATGTCCAACGATGAGGTGGAATCATTGGTTGAGAGTTGAGGTGGTTTGGTCTCTAGAATCACTATTTTTTTTTTTTTTTAATTCCATGATCCCACATTCATGCTTGGAATATGGCACGAGGGTGATTGATGAAATAGATAATTGGTTCAACCCAATCTATGGTCGGGTGGTACGTCGAAATCCTAGACCTGGTGGCATTTTTCATATGTTAATAAGATCTATTTTCCCTCTTGTGGATTATGTGTAAATATGCTTGTTATCATGTGATCTTAATGGTTGTTTTATCATTGTTATTTTTTGGTTATATGTTGTTTTTAAGACTGGTTTTATGACATATATTATTGATGGATCTCATTATGTTTTGTTTAGTACATGAATGAAAAATGAATGTATTACCTAATAGATGGTAATGCATCTATTATGAGAGGACATCAGTCCTTCTTAGTGATTCTTAGATAATTGTGAAGTCCCTATGTTCAGATGTTTTTATATGACCTGTAGATTACATGTTCATGATGTGCTTGAAGGAATGTATGTCATGGCTAGGTATTTTCAAATTGGGTCCCTATTCATGTTTTGTAATAGAATCCTTGTAATGATGTTATTTATCATTTTTGGAAGTTTCATGAAGTTCTGATCAGTGACCTAAGTCTTGGCCCTAAAAAGGTGGCTCAGAATCCAGGGTCACTAGCATAGAACTACTTGAAAAATTCCGAAGTTGCATGGATGCCTTGTTATGCATGAGACTAGAGTTTCATTTGCATGGAGGGCTTGTCATTAGTGTGACTAGGGCTCCAGTTTAGCAAATGATCCAGTTTAGCAGGAATGCAATAGAATACACATATACCCATAAACACAGAGATGCAGTGGAAATAATGCTTCATTTTATTAATAAAATAATGAATGAAATAAGCTTACAAACATAATGGAAGCAAGCTAGGGTGCTGGTAGTGTATCTCTGAGAAGAGATTGGCGTACGCGGGCCTCTGAACTATGCTAGATTGAGGCTCGAAGGCCTATTATAGAAATAATAGAAATAGATGAGCTAGGGTACTGGCAGCGTATCCCTAAGAAGATATGTCACGGCTACCAATCCTTGAACTATGTTACAATGAGGCTTGAGGGCCTATTTATTGTTGAGAAACAATGTAGAATGTGAAACGTCCAAAAAACTAACACGAGGAGATGAAGCACCAAAACTGTGGGCCCCTTTTGGGTAAATTGGTGTTTCAACTTCCCAGGACATAACTTTGGCATATGATCTCCATTTGGCGCACTCAATAGCTCATTATAAATATCTATCCGAGGAGTACAAGTTTTGGTGAATGAAATAAAAGCTTAGACCCTCTCAGTTTTCCCAAAAAATGTCGTTTAGGGCCTCAAAACGGCTCTGGATGTTCAAGACCCGAAAAACTGCTAAAAATAGTAAGTTGTGTTGAAACTTAAAAACAGAAAGAACTGATGGTGGGGGTTCAAATGGAATAGGTGGGTGGTCACCAATATCCACCTGGCTCATTAATGCCCCAAAATGTCTTCGAGCGTGCAGGACCCGAAAACCTGCTAAATATAGTAAGTTGCTCGAAGTGAAAAGCTACAAGAATTGATGTTGTGGGTCCAAATGGAATAGGTGGGTGACCACCGATATCCACCTAGATCAAAAAAACGACAAGTTATATCAGGGTTTGAGCACTTGGAATGGTTGGCTCCTGAAGTTCCTGTAACATCTGAGGAAGGTTATATTGGTCTTGTCTTTTCAGTTCCACTTCCTTAATTGTAATTGGGAAGTTGAATCATGTCATAGAAACTCTTTGTCACATGTTTACCCCGATGGACAGTTAGCTTGGGTAAATGTGAGAGGAGGTGGTTACACTGATGCTTGTCTCAGCTGATTAGACAAGTGATCAATTCGTGGCAAAGGGTACATGTTCTTGATCACCACCTTGGTTAACTTCTTGTAATATTTACACAACCTAAGAGTACCATCCTTCTTATTTATGAACAACATTGGTGCACCCCAAGGCGATAAAATTCTCCTAATGTGTCCCTTATCAAGAATTTCCTTAGGTTGCGACTTTAGTTCTACTAAATTTGGAGTGATCATCTTGTAATGTGCCTTTGATGTTGGTGTTGCTCCTAGTCGCAATGCAATAGGGAAGTTCACTTCCCTATGAGATGATCAATATAAAATATTCATTTGAAATATGTCCTGAAACTATTGTAAAACCAAATACCTCTTCAAGAGTTAAGCATCCTCAATATCCTTCCCTTTGTCACTAGAAATGCATGATTACAAACAATAGACACCCTTTCCTACAATTGCGCTTTGCCTACATTGTTGTAATCATTCTCATTGATGTAGGATTCTTCTTACCCTACAATATTCTTTTCTCTCCATCATCATCCAAGCGCTAAATGGCCTTATCATAACAATATACCTTATTCCTATGAAGTTACAACCAATCCATACCAAAAATCATATTATACAAACCCAAAGGAAGCACATTTAGATGCGTTGATGTACGAATACCATTCCGCTCAAAAGTACAAGCTCTCACCCAATGATGAACTCTTTTCTTAGTACATATAGCCAACTGCACCAACCAAGGCTCTACATGCACTTCTTTACTCAAGCCACACTTATTTGTAAGGTCAGGATTAACATAACTATAATTATATATCCATGATCAATAAAAATGGAAATAACTCGATCATAGGCCCTACCTTCCATCTTAATAAGGGATTCCTGATGATCCATATCCGTGTTATCAAATGCTGCATAGATACAAGGAATACTACGTACAACATCCCCAATTTTATGCACCTCCTGAGCATTATATATTCAAGGTCTGCCACCCTGATACAAAGAAAAATCCTTCTTGTGATGATCCTTCCCACAAATCCAACATTGTAATGGTTCTATGCCACTACCCTTATTCTGATTCTCTCTAGGATGAGATCCTATCCCTTCTTTGTTGTGTTGAAATTCTTGTAAAGAACCACATACTCTTCCTCACCTATATCCTGAGGTATTTCCCACTTCGGAGGCCATTTTCCTTTTTCCTTTTCATTACCGATCCAGTCATGCTTAGGCTCAGTCTTGCACTTTGATTACTCATAATAATGCTTCAATTTCCCAATGACTTCCTTCAGTGACCAAGGCTTATCATACTGAATATGATCCTTGAATGCTAATGGTATTCCACTGTTAAACCTCTGAACATTTTTCTTCTCATCCTTAAGATACGAAACATACCTTACCAATTTCCAGAAACTTAGTCGTATACTCTTCGTCTTTCATAGATCCCATCTTCAATTTGTAGAAAACATTCGCCTTACCATCACAACATCTCTCTTACAAATACTTATTTATGAAATGTCTCTTGAATTCATGCCAAATAAACTTCTCATTCTTGATGCCTCTAACGTGCTTCACATATTCTCACGAAATATCTACCTTTCCCTTGAGAGTGAAAATAGCTATTTTGGCATTTATATTTTCTATATAGTCATGCATCTTGAAGAAATTGTTCCTTCTAAGAAACCATGCCTTTGTATTCTCTAGTTTCTTTATCTCTCCATGGAAATATGGAGGCTTTTCATTCTTTGACTCGTAGGAAAGTATCCCATCTCACTGCTCTTGTAAGGATGACAACATTGATGACCATGATTCTTATATAAACCAGAATTAGAATAGAACCATAACGATTACCTCTCCTGTCAAGTGTATCTATCCATTTGCCACATCTGACTGTGTCATCCCTGCCTGATCTATGTCCTCCATGAGACTTGCTACCATATCCCACATTTGTCTTGTCCTCCTTTCCATCACTGATCCATGAAGGATCACTGCATTGAAATTTTATTTATTTTCCCGTGCATTGGAAAGTCTTCCATGTGACCAAATGATCCTATCATTATCTTCTTTGCAACTCTTGATTTCTACTTTTAGACTGCTCAAGGTATATGATATATTAGGAGAGTACTCATCTATTGGTTTCTCATATGATATATAATGAGATTCATGTCAACTATAGTACACCATTATGCTTTTCATATCTAATATTATTCCTGTAAACATACCACATAGGATAAAAAAATATAAATATAATCAAAATACCTCAATGAAGTTTAGGGAAGGCTATCTCATTTGAAAAAATAAATTTAGATTAGCATGATACATATATGTACATATTCATATAAAAATTTCAACATCATGCAGGATAACACTAACTGCATCTAATTACCTCATACACAATAATCATAACCATGATAATGCATGCATAAAATTATGCATCTAGCCGATCCCATCCAAGTGTTTGAACATAGAAGCTCTTATACCAATCTGTAATTCCCCCTCCCACATTTACCCAATTTTAGTGACCTATGAGGGTAAAAAAGAGACAAAGAGTTACTATGACATCACTTGATCTCCAAGATCTAGTTAAGGAAGTCGGGCCTACAAACTGAACACAAAATGACAACTCACATAATTCCTTAGGAATACAACACACTCAGGGGCCAACTGACCACCCCAATTGACCAAGCCCAGAGTTAGATCTATTTTTCACTAACCCAAGCCCCGAACTGCATGCATGACAAGGGCTGGGTGCAGTTATAGGCCTCCAAATGCATGCACAACACTGCCTGCATGTGGTTGTGAACCAACTTTCCCAGCTCAGAGGGTGCGGTCCCTAGATGTGAGCCACAATTTGAAGCCAACCTCTAGACCAATACCACAATCTTCTTTAGACTTTCTAGAATCATAAATGACACAATGAGAAGGATAAACATACAAATTTGAGTCATAAACTTGACCTAGATTGAGTAGAACATACTAGGAATTTCCTTAAAAACATGGTAAACATGTAATCTATAGGTCATGAATGCCTATTTGAGTGTAAATATCTGTTCTTTAGCTATGAATCATGGAGAAGGTATAATTCCCTCTAAATTAGCTGAAACAACACTTGTTATTCCATGCATTCATCAACTAATTAAAGCATAATAAGAGCCATAGCTAGGACATGTTATAGAAACATTCTTATAACCAACATATAATCAGAATATTAACCATGATAGAAAAAAAATAAAATCCACGTAATAAAGAGTATAAATGGTCATAAAATGCATTAGAAAAGTAACTCTTCTTAACTTATGAAAAAGCCAACAAAGTGATGGAATTCCATGTACCACCCGACCATAGATTGATTTGAACCAAACCTTTCTTTCAACCAATCACCTATATACCATATTACAAGCATGAATGTGAAATCTTATGGAATAAACCAATACATAAAAAACCAAGGGAATTTAGAGGTTAAACCACCTCCACCCTCAAACTATCGCAACCTCGCCAAAACTAGTAAAGAGATAAAAAAAAAAACAGGCTTGGATTTCTTACAATTCCTTCACCATACCTTGAGGAATTTTCCTGTATCTACCCACTTGTCATTGGGTTTGTAAATTTAATTTCCTCCATTGCATATAACTACTCTTCTCTTCTTTCTTTCATTTAATTTTACTCATTTTTTTCACAACAATTTCATCCTGAAGTATATTTTCACTTCCTACTGTAACTTTTGCAACAAAAAGAGCATCTGGAAAATTTGATTTCCCTTTGAATTTCCCTTTTCTCTTTTGTTTCCTTTTCCCTAATTATTTCTCTCCAAATATTCCAGTAGGATCGACATGTGAGGTTGCTGAAATCATATCATGCAATTCATTGTCCCTGTATTCAGTTCTGGTATCTAAAGTCTGTATGCTCATCCTTGATTGTGAAAATTGATCTAAATGCATCTCTGGTGTCCTTGTTTATATATGAAGCATTCTTGTTTCATAATGTTCCTCAAATTTCAAAACCTCCACTTTCAATTGTTGGATCCATCTTTCATATCAATTAAACCCCTTCCATATTGAAAACCTTTATGGATTTTGAGCTTCCTACATGAAACAAAAGTTCTTTGGGATTCTCATGCCCCCATTTCTAGATTAATTTCACACTTTTCAATCATGGGAAAATCAACACACTCGTGGCTTCTACTTTACTAGAGTTCCTTTGTCCCTGTGTCAATTAAATTTCCATTCATGTCCTACATGGTGATCGAAACCTAATCTTGATGACTGACGTCGTTCTCATTTTCATAAACCCTATAATAAAAGTTATTTTTATCAATGAATTCTTTAGGATATGTGTCTGTTATAATTACTTTACTGATATGCCATTCACTTTCATCCATTCATATTGTCGAAAATGGAAGATCAATGATCACCATACTTCTCTTCCATTTTCACCTTATGGAAGAAATGACGACAAAACCCTAGAAATGGATACAACAACTTTAGTTACAGGGTGGATCATGACACTAGAGCTTTGGCATAGAAACCCTTGACCATATCATTAATTTTAAGTGCAAGAAAACAAACGATATCTACATGGTTTGATTCTTCACCGTTCTGAACAAAACCTACATGAAAACTAAATGTATCTAAGCGTTGATCTACCACTTCTCTACATGCATTGCCTTGCTCATGTGGATAGATTTAAATGAGATGTGTTTCTCTTGAAAATTTTCAAATTAGACCTAAAACTCATTAATTATACATCAACGTTTGGCATACCAAAGCCCACTTCTTCTTATGAATAATCTATCATAGTTGGTAGTAGAGTTAGCACACTTTTTCTTTCTCTATGCATTGACTCAATTTCACATTTCAACAACATGGCACGCAAAATATGAAAATATTTTGTGTTTCAAAATTTATTTTAAAATAATGTTTTAAAATGTTAAACTAATGAAATATATGTATATATAATTGAAAATCTGATTTATATAGAAATATTTCATATTTATATTTAAAAACATAGATACATAAAGTTGGAGAGTGTGAATCTAAAGCACTTTTTAAAAATTAATATTGGGAAAATATAAAGATAATATTGGGAATAATTTTTTTCTATATTATTTGAGATCCATTTTAACTTGCGATATATCAAGTACTAAGACGGATCAAATTTCTTGAGGTGCAAATTTATTTTAGAGTGATAGGAGATCTCATCCCTCTAGAAGCTCAGTAAATTTAAAGTTAAGATGGATCTGGACTATTTTAAAATATATGCATATGTGTGTGTGTGTGTGTGTGTGTGTGCGTGTGTGTCAAAACCTAGAGCCCAATGATAAATTTACTATATTACCTCAATATTTTTTTTGTAAGTTCAACAACGGTGGGGCTACATCGTGTTCATGGCCAAGAATAATGCCTCAATAGGGTAGGGAATTGAATTAGTGACTTAACATCTATGAGTGGCTTAACAGTGCACCCGATCACCATCTTTCTAGGACCTAGGACTATTTTACCTTAATTTTACTTTAGTTATTTTATTTTATTTTTATTATTTTTATTTTTTATTTTATTTATTTTTATATTTTAATTTATTTTTACTTTTATGCATTTTTACCAATTCAAAATGTTTACATAAAAGTAAAAATTACTTAATAGGATATTGCAACATCTCTTCCATACTGGGTTGGAGAGTCTCTATCGGAGAAACAATTCAAAATTATCTGGTTATATATAAAGTTTCTAGTAACTTGCTAACAAAAAAAATAAAATTCATTTGGGTACTAGATTAATTTTTGAATTTTTTTGTTAATAATTCCTTCTTTTCCTCTCGTCCTTTGTTCACGTGTTGAGGTCTGGGAGCACAAAGGAACCTCCATGTATCTTGTTATCACTAAATTGATACTGATGGGTTGCTTCAACACTCAACCTAGAGTAACTATTTCAAACCTACTTTTAGCTGGAACTTAGCCTTTCTAGCCTGAGAGGGATCTCTCAAGGATAAAGATGATATTATGTAAATGGATATCAACAAATGGATAACTATGAGATTGGATTTGAATTTTTTTTATGCAGGTGAAAGATGTAGCAAAATTACTACCATTGGGCATATGCAGTCAATATAAACAAACTCAGTCACATATGAAACTCCTCTCATGGAAGTTGAGGCATATATATTCTGATGAAACATACAATTTACAACAAGGTAAATTTTTGAAGGAAGTTAGAGCATGTTGACAATGAATTCTAAGTAATCAAACAACTAGGATACTGAAGATAGAATAACAGAACATAAATGACAAAAACTCATAAAAATATTAATGAATCTCAAGTAAATAGAAGTATGTTGCCACTGTATATTACTGATAAAAGGATTTACAATAGTAGTATGTAGTAAAAACATCTATCAAACCTCTCCCCATCAATTCACTACCTATTTATAACTTTAGGCACATTTACAATGAGTCTGCCAGCAAGGCTAGACCTTTGAATGATTCTAATGACACCTTGACTAACCAATAGAAAATTACAAGGAGAGAATGTAGACAACTGCTAATTTTAGGAATTTGAAACCTAATAGGACTGTAATACACTTTATTACATTAAAAAACTTATAAATTGCATGTTTACATCGAAAATATCATGTGCCTAAGGTGGCACTGACCATGACTAAACCATAAATGCTCCCACCAAGTCAGGAGGTCTGTATTTCAAAATTTGAGGAGGTGGTGTCATGATTTTTGTTGTGGCTTCCATGATGAGCTGGTAACTTGAACAGATTTGTTGAGGAGGGTGTCTTCATCAACTGATGAATTCTAACCTTTCCAGTTGGCTGACCTGTCCCAAAAATACCATTAAGATTTGAAAATTCTCAAAATGCCTCTTCACTGCAGAAACAAGGGACTTTTAGGCAAGTCCATAGCGGGAGTTCGTAGCGTTTTTACTTTGGCCATGTCTGCAAACTATATGCTCTCTTTCTTGATTTTAGCCTGTCTAGTGAGTCAAAAAAATTAAATACATGCCTTTACCTACCTTTTTTATGACAAAACCTGACATATATAACCAAAATCCATCTTCAACGAATTCGTAGCATTTTCTCAGCTTTAAGCCTGAGACACGCTACGAAATTGCCTACTAGACAGAAGACTTGAAAATTCTTGATTTCTTCTTAAAAATTTCTCATGGATCTGTAGGTGATGAACTATAATGAGGAAAAAAATATTTTAAAATGTATTTTAACCCCTTTCAAGTAGCAATAGCTTCACCCTTGGCAGCAGTGGCTTCAAATTCAACAAGTTCATTTATGGCTATCATCTTTAAACCCTTTTTCTTGAGTTTTGTTTGTACCATTTCCATCTTCACCTCCAAATCTTTCACTTGACATTTGAGCTTCTTTCTCTTTTCCTGCAGCTAAATGTTCCTTTTCCTTGTGTGCTTCATCACTTTGTGTAGAGGAAGGGTTATTTTCAACAATTTCTTAACATTTATTAGGGTTTCATCATAATAATTAACCCGTTCATTGACTTTCTCCTTGAACTCCTCTACCATATTTATTTCTTTCTTAGCCTCTTCCAACTCTACCTTTGTTTCAATGACGTCTTCCTGACCTTCCCTCAACTGCTCCCTTAAAAGTTCCACTTTAGATTTTTCAGTGACCTTCTCCTTGCCTTTCCTCTGCTTGATAATTTATTCCTTTGTTGGGGATAGGAAAATGTTGTATTATACCATAGGCTATTTTCCCTTTTCTTTCTCTTCTGTCTTCTTGTCAGCCTTGATACCTTTGGCAAGTTGCAGTCTAGTGAGAGGTTTTCTTGGTTTAGATACAAAACCTGCATCTTCACTTGAAACATCAAGTTTATTGGCATTCATTAGGGGAATTTTTAGGTCTAAAATGGGCCTCCTTAGCAAATTATAAAATAATAGTGGAAATAATCAAATAATATTTGATTATCATCAATTTTTAGAGGGAAAAAAGAAAAAAACTATTTTTTCAACTCATATTTTCAACTTATCTCCCAAATTGTTTGCTCAAATTTCGAGCGAGAGTACTTGCTGGATGAAAAAGTTAATTCCTCATCCAAGGAGTACCCATGTTGCACAGTTTCAATGGGTCATGCTACACTAAAAATGAGAAATACATGAAAAACATGATTTTAATCACATTTTTTTATGTATTTCTCATTTTTTGTATAGTAGAGTCCATCGAAAGTATGCAACATGGGTACTCTTTTGATGAGGAATTAAATTTTTCATCCAACGAATACCCCCGCTCAAAATTGGAGTAAAAACTTTGGGAGATAAGTTGAAAATACGAGTTAAAAACATAGTTTTATTATTTTATTATTTTTTTAGTTATTTTACCCTTTTACTTAAAAAATGGTGAATCATCCCCCATGGTTGATATCGTCATCTTGAATCCTATTGGTACTTATAAAGTTTATTTTTGTTGTACATTTTTTTTAGGAGGCCCAATTTAGACCTCAAAATTCCCGTAATGCAGGCATTTCTTTTTCTTCTTACCTCCTTTGACCTCTGCAACTTTGACCACATGAGTTAAGTATTTCATACGCAAATGTTCCATTTCAACCTCCACAAGTTTGACCACGGATGAGGTATTATGTGATGTTTATCCTCTTTATTTTTTGATGTATTATTAGGAAAACCATACTTGTGGAAGAGACATGTTGTGTATAATTCTAGGCCTCACACTATCATTGTTACTTTGGGTAATAATTTTTACATGATATTAGAGGTAGCACTGCCTACCACCATCTCTTTAATCACTATAAAACAATGAAGTAAGGTCATTTACTAACCAGGAAATTTGTTTTCCTTATGATCCACCCTCAGGGTAATAAGAATACTATGGACACAACTTCTAGTCATGGCTCCTCTACACAAAAAAACCAATGTACAAGGTCGTGGAGGACTACGGGGACATCTTCACCTCACCTGAAGGGGTTCCTCTACACTGTCAGGTGAAGCACTCCATCAATCTGAACTCATGCATGTAACTACCCAATGGACCCATCTATCGGCACAATGTTATGGAGAATGATGAAATCAAGAGGCAGATTGAGGAGTTATTGTAGAAACGTCACATCTGGCTGAGTTCATCACCCTATGGGAGCCTAGTCGTTTTTGTGCAAAAGAAGGATGTGACTTGGAGACTCTGTATTGACTATTAGGTTTTGAAAAAGATCACTGTCTAGAATAGGTATCCAATCCAACAAATTGATGACCTTCTGGACCAAATCAAGGGGAAAAATATTTCAACAAGATTAAATTGAAGTCCGGGTATCACCAGGTACCAATAGATCCCTTCGATGTGTGGAAGACTTCCTTCAAATCCAAGGACGTCCTTTTTGAATGGTTGGTCATGTATTTCGGGTTTAGGAATGCACCTGCAACCTTCATGAAGCTAATGGATGACATCTTGCAACCATTCACCAACTCATTCATGGTGGTGTATTTGTATGACATCTTGATCTTTAGCTAGAGTTGGGAAGAACACCTCTAGCACATTCGACAGGTCCTCCAAACACTAAGGTGACACAAGTTGTGTGCAAATTTGGAGAAATTAACTTTTGGCAGGACCAAGGTTCAATATACGGGACACATTATTAATGAGCATGCGGTGCATGTGGACCCGACCAAGATACAGGTCATTCAGGATTGGCCAACCACAACCACTCTAACATAGCTCCAAATCTTTCTTGGTCTTTCCAATTTCTACTGCATGTTCATGTTGGGGTTTTATCATATCACTTGGCCTTTGAGTCAAGTTAGCAAGGCAGGAGCGAAAGAAAAAATATTTTGCTATGAATCTCAATAGGAGGTGTTCATAGAGTTAAATAACTACCTCTTCTCTACACTAGTGCTCACATTAATAGACCTGTAGAAAGAATTTAAGATCGAGACACATGCTTATGACTATGCTATTGTGGTAGTACTTACTCAACATGAGAATCCAATGACATATCACAGTGAGACACTTTGAGACACAGTCTGAAAGTATCCCACGTATGACAAAGAGAAGTATTCCATTGTGCAATCCTACTAAAAACTGAAGCATTACATTTTGGGGAAGGAAACGATAATCGACAAAGATCATCGATTCCTGTAGTTCATATGGACACATGGGAATTTTTATAATAGTCATAATCAGAAATGGTCCACATACCTGAAACAGTTCAATTTGAACATCAATTACAAGAAGGTTAGCACCAATAATGTTGCAGACTTCCTTAGCCGACCACTTATCATGGCACTAACCACTGTGCTCAAATCTTGTGGGAAAGAGACTTCGGGATGGCCGCATATCTATAAGAGTGATCCAAAATTCAGTAAAACATGCCACACACTCCTAGAGGGTAACCAAGTTCCATATTATCACCTCTAGGATACACTATTATGCCACCAAGGACACCTCTATGTTCCTTCAAGCGAGCATTCCAAGATGATTTGGGTAGCACACTGCAGTCGGGTCACTAGACATTTCAAGGTCAAGAAATGAGTGGTAGTGCTCCAAAAGTATTTCTATTGGCTGAACCTTCAACATGATGTCAAGAAGTACATCATATCCTTCACTACCTATGCAATTTCCAAACCAATCATCAATAAGTAAGGCCTATATACTACACTGCCTACCCCTAGTCGAACTTGGGAATCCATATCCATGGATTACATGTTAGGAATTCCATCTACCAAGTAAGGGAACAACTTCATTTTTGTGGTCTTCTATAGATTTTATAAGATGGACATTATGGTGGATTGCAAGAATAATATCACAGCAGAAGTCTCTACTAAACTCTTTTTTGAATGAGTGTGGGTACACTTTGGGATCCCATAGTCCATTATTAGATTGGGATAGCAGGTTCCTCAATACATCTTGGTAAAGTCTCTAGTCGATGTTGGACACCAAGCTCACTAAGTCCACAACTTTCCACCCAAAAACTGATGGAAAACATAGGTCATCAACATGATGATCTTACACATTCTGCGCATGTACAACTCGAAGCATCCACACACATTAGATGAAAGCCTCCCCTACGTCCAAAAAAACTATAACCGGGCTCTCCAAAACTCAATTGGCCACATCCCCTTTCATCTAGGATTGGGATTCTAGCCACTATGTCCCATTGATGTCGCCATACCATTTAAAACTACTTAGAAAGATTAGACTTATGTGCAGTCTGAAGCTAACAAGGTGAATAGCTTCATTCAGTACATTCATCACATATTCTAATAGTTCAATGACATATTTCACATATCCAATGATATTTAAAAGTAGTGACATTATTAGCATCGGGTGCCACAAAAGTTCTAGGTGGGTAACAAAGTTTTGCTACATTTTCAGAAGGAGCACTTCCCTGGGCTTCATCGCAAGCTTCGCCCGCTTAGATATGGACTATACACCATCACTAAGGATATAGAAGACAATGCATTTGAGATAATTATTCCACCATTCCTTGTTCTTCACCCAGTGTTCAATTTGGACCACCTTCGGGTCTACTTTCCATCAGTGTTGGACACATTTGCATTGCAGAACAACTCACACCAACAAAGTTAAACCCAAAATGCATGGAAAAATCCACAACTGATTGGATCATGGAAACATGGATTAAGAAAACCCTCTAATATAATATCTAGCTATATCGAGTTGTCAAAGCAGTCCAACTCGTTCACCAGGGCAAGTGGTTTACCAGGGACCAGGTTCAACAGTAATTTCCTCACCTCATGGAGGCTTTGCATGAAATGGGGACAATTGCTTCCTAAGGGGGTAGAAAATATCTAGGTGTATATTGGTGGCCACCCACCTATTCCACGTAGACCTCTATTTAGTTTCATCATTTTCCTTTTTTATAGAAGCATTTACTATTTTTAGCAGTTTTTCGGGTCCTAAACATCTAGAGTGGTTTTGACCCCCTAAACGATGTTGTTTTGAGTTATGCAGCAGACCCATAGCCATAGGTAAGGGCCTATGGAAACTACTGTATTACTTGGAGATATATTTATGAAGATATATCGTATGCTTCAAACATGTATAATATGACCAAGTTACGACCTTCAGAAGTTGGTTGCCCAGCTAACCCCAATGAGGCCCACAAACTCTTAGCGCTCCATCTCCTGGGTAAGGGTTTTTGTTTTTTAGGGTTTTAATATGTTTTTAAATAATAAAAATTCCCTTGAGCCTCATTGTAACAAATTTCAGAGGCATGTAGCCTTCACATCTTCTCATATGTTATGTAAGCTTCTTTCAGTTATTTGATATTAATGAAATGAAGTTTTATTTTGCTGTATCTCTGCGTTTATTTTTATTTTTGTATTTTATTGCATTCCTACATAAGTCCAGATCATCAAGAGATCACAAAACCAAAACAATATTGGGTACCTCAGAATTCCTTCCCCAAACCTTAAGGAAAATTTCCATGTCCACGCACCTGATGAGGGATTCTTGGAGAAAACCATCTCCACCCCCAACCCTTGGGAATTTTCCTGAGACCGCCTCACCCACTCCCAAAATCTTCTGGAAATCTAAATCTCAACCATGAAATGAATCCCATCACACCATGGATATCCAGGAAATGGAAAGGAAAGGCTAAAATAACTTTCAAACCCAAAAAAAAAACAATTCCAATGATAACAAATGAACCAAATAAACAAATGCGTGTACCATGCATTCAAACCTCAGCTAGGAAATCACACATGCAACATTTTACTTGCAAAATCCTCTTGTTGTATTTGTTCATCCAACCTTCTCCTTACTTTAATTTCTTTCCTTGCTTGTCCTTTTCATTCCTTTTCTTTCTTTGCTTTATCCTCTTGGTTTTGTTCTAACTCTCTTTGAAACTAATTCCAAAACAAAACTGACAAAGAGCTCAACTACAAAAATATCGTCTCACAAAATATTTTAACTAATCCTTAGAAGAATTTTTATCATTGAGGCCTTTATTCTCTTCATTTATCCTCCAATTTCCTTCTCATGAAAATATGTGTCTCTTCACCTTCCTTTTCTCCTATTTTCCTTTATTTCATAAATAAAAATCCCATTAATGCATCTTTTCCTTTGCCACTACATTTTCCAATTTCCTTATCCATAAATAAACTGAAAGTGATGCCCACTATAGTTCTTTTCCAAACATTCATCTTGGAACACATGTCCCATGAACTTGGTTTTATTCTTTTTTCCTTTATTATCTTTTTTTACATGAACTTTCAAACCAGGGATATTACAGTATCCGTGCATAACGAGGCAATACCCTTTAGTTTTAGGCTTATTACACTTCTCCTAAACTTTGTGTTGCACTCAAATATTTTAAGTTCAAAACATGTCACAACATCGGATGTAGCATACCCAATCCCTAGGTCACCTTATGGAGGTGGGGTATCCATTTTTTTTCTTCCTTTCACCATGTCAAACCTCTATTTTGATTTCATCATTATCTTCTCCTCATCAATATAATCGTGACCATATAAATTCCATCTTATTCTAAGCTCTAGGAACAAATTTAGGCTCCTTAAAAAATCACCATTTTGTACCATGTCAACATTCGTGCAACTAAAATGTGGAAAAAATGCCAATTTTTCTGTAGAAAATGTAACAATGAGATTCAAACTGATATTGTAATGTACTAAAACAAGACATTGAATCCTTCTACAATTTGCGGAAACAAAACACAATCGCAAAATAACATAACAAGTAAAAGAAGGAGACAATAAATCACACAACACAAGATGTATCTGGGGAAAGCACACTGCCTCAAACCACACAACATGTATATTTTATAAAGTCAATACCATGAAAAAATACAATGCTTTCTCTCACTAGATAAATTATCACACTTTGTCAACTATCTCACTCTCATCTAGGAAAAATCATCCAATTGATTAGGAAATTCTGAGCCTCTGCTCACCTGCCTTACTTACACATTCTTGGAGCAATTTTTGCCATATTAAATAGGAAATTCCCTTGAATTGACTGTGCAATGCATCCTTGGCCTCCACATGACTCTATAACTGACCTGCATAATTTTATAATTATACAACTGATAGTTATCATAGCTATCTTCCATTTAACCTCAATCTCAACTGGGCCTTCCTTAGAAATGACATGGAAAAACTACTTATAATGAATTATCAGTTAATTGATTGATCACTACTTGTGAATTAAATCAGATTTAACTCACTTTACCTCTCACTCTCTCATCTCACAGTAAGAACTAGTTAAATAAACTTTAACTCAACTAATTGAGTTAACTAATTATAAATCACAAATAACTGTAACTGGACCCCTTAAATCATGGGATAACTCTACATGCCTACTCTCTGACCCTCAACTTGAATTTCCTAAGCTAACTCACTCATTCTGACTTAGTTAACTAATACAAGCTGTCATGAGATGAAATTACAATTTCTCTTCAAATTTAATTAGGGGAAAATTAAATCAGAAGTCCCCTTTGGGGTGTCATTTATTGGTGACATTTCAACAGTCCATGTCAACAAGAACAAGATTATCTACTACCCTGATCTTGTCTCCATGGAATTCAAATTTTCTTCTTTCTAGCGCCTTCATCAAGATGTTTGTATCATGCTACTCCGTGGGAATGTACTCTAATGACATAATCCTCCTCTGAACACAATATCTAATATGGTGATGTAAGATACAATTATTCTTGGACCTATCATGGGAAACTGGATTAAATGAGAGTTTGATGCAACTTTGGTTATCACAATGTATCACCATCGGATCCATTTGTTGACCAAACAAACCAAAATGTACTTCCTCATCCAGATGGCTTCACATGCTACCTGACTGACCACCATGTACTCTATATCTACTAAAGGTAGTCCAACTCATCTATGTTTCCTAATGTACCAAGAAAATTATGTTGATCCTATGTTGAATATGCCTCATGATGTGATCTTCTTGTTGGATGGACTCCCTGCCCAATCTACATCGGTGAAGCCTTGAAGCTTCATTCCCTCTGTGCATTTGTACCTAATCCATAAGCTGTAGTGCGGATGAGATATCTCAATAGATGTTTCCACACCTTCCAAAAGAGCTTGTTTGGTCTAAACATAGCATGGCTCAGCTGGTTAACTACGTAGAATATGTCGGGTCGTTTTTTTGCTCAAAGTAGCACCCTCCTTCCTCTAGTTTCCTAGTAGAGGATTCTCCATGGGTTTTATGCCCTCCATGTGGAACTTTCTTAGAATATCCTTGGCATACTTTCCCTGAGATACAAATAGCTCCCCATCTCTTTTCCATATTTCCATTCCAAGGAAATAGTGCTAGAGCCCCATGTCCTTCATCTCAAATTCTCTTGCAATATCCTCTTTGCAAGACTTTATGATTTTTTCATCACTTTTCAGTATAATATCATCAACATAAAGTGAAAAAATCAAAATCTTATCTTCAAACACAATATGATATAGGTTCGCATCTACTTCACTCTTGGCGAAGCCAACCAAGTGAAATAGCTATCAACCCTGGTGTACCAATCATGATGTGCTTGCTTCATCCCATACAATGCTCTTTTGAGTTTGCACACATGCGACTCCCTATCTAAGGTCTCAAAACATTTTGGTTCCTCAATGTACAATTCTTCCTCAATAAATCCATTGAGAATGGTTGGATTTACATCCATATGATGTATATGCCATTGCATCTGTGCTAAGAGTGAAAGGATGGATCTAATAGATGAGTACCTTGTGAATGGTGAAAAAGTATCAACATAGTCAATCCCCTTAACTTGAGACAACCCTCTGGCCAAAAACATAGCCTTGTGTTTCTCCACACTCCCATATTTTTCTTGCTTCACCTTGTAGACCCACTTGTATCCTACAACTGACTTCCCCACTAGACTTGGGGATAATTCCCCTTGCACTGTTTCTCATAATAATGTCATATTCCCCAACCATGGCATCAACCAAAACTGGCTGTTGCACTCCTTCCTGAAAAGAGGATGGTTCTATCTCAACACCATTACTCATTAGAGCCATGTATCTAGTGTATTTATCTAGGGATCTTGTCCACCCGCTCTGTGATGCGGGTTCTCCCACATTATCTCTCGCATCTAACAATAATCTGTCAACTTCTCCAGTGTGTTTCCTTCCATCTCTAGTGCATGGATATGCATGAGTGGTTTCTACCACTCCCTCTTCCACTTCTTGTGGCTACTCCACATATTGAGGTTCATCCTTTGGATCCAATAGCTCCTCAACTGCATGAAACTCAAGCTCCATCTCAAGGGATAATCACATGGATTTATCTTCATCAAAATTCATATCTTTTCTGACCACTATCATGTTGTGTGCTGGAAAGTACAGCCAATAGTTGTGAGGTGTGTTAGTGTACCCCACAAATATCCCCAACTATGTTGTTGGCTCTAGCTTCTTCCTGACATCTTTGGTTACATGGAAATAAAAATATGAACCAAAAGATTTGAAATATGACACATCTAGTCTCTTACCTGGAAAAGCCACCTATAGTGTATTCATCCCAAGTATCCGATGAAGACTTAGGTTCTACAAAATAGTACTGCATTGCATGATTTCTCCCACAGATGAAACAATAGGCCTTGATCATGCAACATAGCTCGCACTGTCCCCACAACAATTTTGTTCTTTATTTCTGCAACCCCATTCTGTTGTGGGTTATGAGGTGGAATCAATTCTATTTGAATTCCTTCTAGGGAAAAAAATCTTTTGAATTTGTTAGAGATGTATTCTGCACCATTTTCACTCCTTAGAGCCTTCAACTTCTTCCCTGTATCTTTCTCAACAAGTGCTTTTAACTCACAAAACTTAGAGAATGTATGATATTTCTTCTGCATGAAGAAAATCCAACACTTCTTTAAAAATCGTCAACAAGAATAACATAATACCTATGATTTGTTGTGGAAGTTGTTAATAACAGTCCACACACATCTGAGTAAAGTCTCTCAAAGATCACCTTGGCTTGGATTTCCTTATCATGAAAGGTGGATTCAGTATACTTCCCCAATGTACACCCTTTGCATGT
The DNA here is from genome assembly GCA_034641835.2 of Pinus albicaulis. Classification (NCBI taxonomy): domain Eukaryota; kingdom Viridiplantae; phylum Streptophyta; class Pinopsida; order Pinales; family Pinaceae; genus Pinus; species Pinus albicaulis. The sequence goes on from CM076570.1 coordinate 903,182,631, forward strand.
GTCTCTCTGCGCAAGTGAACTGTTTGGAAGTCATTTAGAAATCTGTTTCATGATCCTCAAAGCGTTGTGGTGTAGATGTCCCAACCTCATGTGCCACAATTCACCTATGTCTTGGCTTTCCACCTTCTCTTCTTTAGTGTTCAATGTTGTGCAGTCTTACACATCTAGTTTGTAGAGAATATTTACTCGAATTCCAATAATTTTCACTTGTCCTATGGCTTTGTGATGAAGGAACACTTTTCCTTCACTGAAGATCACATCACAGTCGCGATCTTCCAACATAGAAACAAAAACCAAATTCTTCTTTAAGCTAGGAACATACATCACATATTTTAATGTGAGTGGATTACCTAACTCCCTCTGAAATATAACTGTACCTAAACCGGTAGCACTATACCTCCTTTCATCACCCATCTCCTCCAAGCTACTTAAGAATTATTTATTGCCATTCATGTGGAATGAAGCTCCACTATCCAAGTACCACAAATATCCCATCACCGATGACACCATGCATGCAATGAGGGAATGGAAACTTTTAGGGGCTAATATTCATAGGTGGGCTAATTTTCCATGATTTTTCCAAAAAAAAGATTCGCCAACTTCCATTTTTTATAAAAATGATTCACCCAAATTTTACAGCATAAAAGTATTTTAGGTTAAAAATTGCCAACATTATATGGAGGGTATACATAAAATCATTATAAATTTGAATAGTTTTACAAATACATCAATAAAATGTTTATAGTTTGCATATTATGGACTAGTGAGATTCACCAGTTTTTTAAACATCAAGATAATTTTCCATCCTTAAAATTTTCCCTGAATGAGGGTGAATTCCAACTCAAACTATGAAGCCAATGCTTCACCTTTTTCTCCTCCTGAGGCCTTCTTGTTGTTCTTGTTTTGTGGAAAAATTGTGGCATAGTGTCCATGCTCATGAAAGTTAAAACATTTTACCTTTGACAAGTCTTGCTTCTTTCGTGCCTTGCCAGAATAAAATTTGGAATGGGACACCTTCCCTCTTCCATTATTTTCCTTTCCAACCAAGACGTAGTTCTCCTCATCATCAGTATTTGATGAGTATCCATCTCTGGTGCTCTGCCAAATTTTTTCCTGTACGAGATCAGATCATAGTCTCTCCCAATAAGGTAGCTTCTCCCTCCCATTCACATAGTCATAGTAGCTATGCCAACTCTTGGGAAGGCCTAGAAGATCTAGGCTAGAAAAATAATGTGAGGCAACAATGATCTCATTGCTTCCAAGGTCATCCCAACATGAAGGGAACCTTGTCAAGTATTTTTGGATCGTGTCGCCCTTCTCCATTTTTATCTTCTTGAGCTTGAATTTTAGCACAAACTTCCTATTGTTTCTACTATTATGATATATATATTTCAAGGCCTTCAAAATCACATATTTAGTTTCCTTCTTGTGCATACTCGAGACAATATGATCTCGAACTCTCCCTCTAACTAGATTCTTCTCACCTTTTCTAGATTCTTATTCCATGCATCAAGAAGTTGAGCATCTACTGTTGTGGGCTCTGGGACATCAAAATATATGAAAGCCTTCAGCCTATTGTCCTCGAGAAAAACCTCAATGCTATCCTTACATGCAATATAATTCAAATTTCCCTCGAGTGCATATTTGAGTCTCAAGCCATTGAAAGACATCTTGATGTGCTGCTAGATCCTGAAGAATGAATTTGCAAATTCGAACCTGATCAAAACAAAAAAATTATTCTCTACTTATTGTGATTCCTAGCACTCTGATGCCATGTATAAAATCTAACAATGAGATTCAAATTGATCTTGTAACATACTAAAACAAGATACTGAACCCTCTACAATTTGCGAAAAGAAAACACGATTGCACAATCACACAACACAACATATATCTAGGGAAATCACATTTCTAGTACCCTGTTATTTGTATATTGTATAGAGTCAAGACCATGAAATAATACAATGCTTTCTCTCACTAGAGAAATTCCTACACTTTGCCAACTGTCTCACTCAGATCTAGGAAAAATCAGCCAATTAATTAACCAATTCTCAGCCTTAGCTTAACCTGCGTTGCTCACACACTCTTAGAGAAATTTTCACCCTATTAAATAGGCAATTCCTTTGAATTTATTGTGCAATGAATCCTTGGCCTCCACATGAGTCTATAACTGACCTGTACAATTTTCTAATTATAAAATTAATAGTTATCATCCCTTTAACCTCATTCTCAATTGCGCCTTCCTTAGAACTGACATGCAACAACTATTTATAGTGAAATATCAGTTAACTGATTGATCACTACATTTTAATTAAATAAAATTTAATTCACTTGAACTGCCAGTAGCTCATCTCTCAGTTAGAACTAGTTAAATTGATTTAAGTAATTACAAGTCACAAATAACTATAACTGGACCCCCTTAAATTATGGGAAAACCCTACATGCCTACACTCTGACCCTCAACTCGAATTCCCTAGGCTAAATCAATCATTATGGCTTAGTTAACTAATACAAGTTGTCATGAGATGAAATTACAATTTCTCTTCTAATTTAATTAAGGGAAAATTAAATTAGAAGCTCCCTTTGGGGTTCCATTTAAAAAATTTCAACTCTAATATACACATATCTGTGAGCCAGATACATCATCCTACCAAATAATATCTAGATTCAAACATCCATATTTCTTTATTTCAATTGTACTCAATTCTTCTAGATTCTATATGCATGTAAAAATTATTATTACTAAGTCAAACATTTGTATCTAGATGAGGATGTTTCCGAAATTCCCATAAACAAAATTTTCAGATTTATACATTCTTGCAAACTATAAACATGCCATAATTTTAGATATTCAAATCATTGACTGTACAAAAAATCCAAAAGGAGCCATTAAGAAAAGGCCAATTTTTCATATTTTGGATCTGGAACATCCATTAGCCATGTCAGATACATGATGAATACCATTTAGCCATCCATATTAGCACTAGCCTCCTCCACGATGATGTCATTTGATGTGTCATGGTATGCCAACATCCATAGTTCCAAATATCTAGAACATTTGACATCTAAAAAATCTTAAAGGGTATCTCCCAAATTTTTGGATTTTTAGACTCTTAGTCACACACTGACTCGATATTTTTTCTTTGGTGATGTTATATTCTTTTTTGCAAAGAGAATGAAAATACTATAAATGCAAAATTCATTAAGAAACAACACAAAAATAAGACACCATAGACAATGGACTAATGTTTCTAACGGATTTCACTCACAATGTGTGAGTTATGTCTTTAGGCGCACCTTGAAATTGGATAGGCCACTATATTATCTCAGCAAAATAATGGAAAATACATGGAAATACCTCACATATCGGGATGGCCCAAAAATAATCTACTCAAATTGCAACATACTCCATACCAACAACTCTGCCTCAAAATTCTACAACTTTAGAGTATAAACACCACCACCGTTTGACATGTGCAAGTTTGTATTATAACACATGCCAAAAAATTAATGAAACGTGTGGGATTTTTCCATGAGCCCTCATATTTTATACTCAAATCTCAATTTTGATTGCACCATTGGATTTCTTTTGAAATTTTAAGAATAATGAGGATAAACTTCATATGGTTTTGAAACTTCACCTCTAGACCTCCTCTAGAGAAGTTTGCATTAAAATTTGTGCCATATTAGTGTGCAATAAAAGCCTTTTCATTGAAAAGTGTTCCACCTAGAAAATCATGCATAACACTGAGTGCATAGTAACTATCTTGAAATTCATTCCATACTAACTAGGCATGGGTCCCATCCTTATCTCTCTTCATGGTTATGGCATTCTCCAAATGGTTGAATGACAAGAGTTTAAATAATATTTTGTGGGTAGCGTTAGCAAGAAATTTGTTATCCCACTTGGTTGACATGAGCATGTTAAGCCATTTATTGGTTTGGGAGGTCCCAGGGTCAAGCCTTGTGGGTCCCAAATTTGGTTATTTTGTGTTACATAAAAAAATGGCATTAAATTGTTTTTTTTCAAATTTAATTGACCAACTCGGTGTTGCCATGTGGAAACTTCAAGTTGGTCCACTTATATGTTAATTAGATCTGTGTGGTGAGCACACATGGAATTCTATGGTGATTCGATGTGGCATTCCCTAACGATGACATTTGGTGCGTCCATGTCTAGCCACGCTAATAGAAACTGGGTGTCATGTCATGCCACATGGCATCTTTGGTGGGTGCCACTTCAACATTGTGGGTCCCACGAAGATTGTTGTCTGTGATGCCACATGGCAGATTGTAGGAGTGCCACGGGGCATTCTTGGTTGACTTTGAATCTTTATTTTTTTGTTCAAAAATTTAGCTGAGCATAAATTCATCATATAAAATCAGATTGAGATGTCATTCATGCCATTTGAATTGTCTCGACAAGCTCCACAACTTGATGTCAGTTTCGCTGAGATTTGGAGACTTCAAATTTTGGCCCATTTCGGATCCTTGTGGATCACACACCATAGCTTATGCCACATCAATTTCCACATCATCACTATCATGACACATTGACATGAAACATCATCAAACTCTTCCTTATTTCCACATCATGTGACATGTCAGGTGCCTAAAATTAATTTTCAGGCCTAGGGTTCATAATGTGACACTCCACATATCTCCCACATATTTTTCCACAGAAGTAGTTATATCCAGGTTTTTCTAAAAGGTGTAATTTGAAGAAGTTTTGGAATTTCAAACCCCAGATCTGGGTTTTATCATAGGACATGAATGAATCTTGAAAATCAATAGAAAAATAATTTTTTTTTTTATTTTTTTATTTTTTTTTTAACTTTTAGATAACTAATCTGTGTCAAATGATGGGAAATATTTCTGGTAATATATGAAAATGAAAAATTCTCAAATATTCCATTAATAGCTTAAAATGTAACACATATATGTTCAATTATCCAAATAATGAAAACATTCGATCTTTAACAGGTTTCCTCCCTCTATCTCCTTCCATTTAGGCCCATGGTTACAGCCCTACAAAGGGAAAACTATCATATTTTAAATCTTCTAGATATCCATATTGTCTCAAATGATGTTTTTTATTCATTTTTTATTTGTTTATTTTTTTTTTTTTATTTTATTTATTTATTTATTTTTATTTTTATTTTTTTGTAATTTACAGAAAGGAAAATTTGATGAATCTTCCATTAACACCTTAACAAATAACACATGTATGTCCTATTATCTAGATAATGAAAACATATTCTCTTTATTTGGTTTCCCCTCTTTAGAACCTTTCAGCTAATCCAATGATTATTACCCCACTAACCCATATGATCAAGGGCTAGAGCCAAAACCTCAAAGGAATTTTTTTTAAAACTACATATTTTTAATAGGGACTTTTTAGGATGGTTCTTATTGATTGATTCAAACTCTAAATAGGTATATTGATTAGCCAAATTCCTCTCATAATTATAGATCCTACATAGCTTAAAAAAATCCAAGAATCATGAGTTCAAATCATTAATTAAACAACTTCTAATAGTTAAAATAATCCCACAAACCACTTATTCACCTTTCCCATTTGATTGAAATATATCGGTCATTCACAATAAGAAAAAATCAGGGCTCTAAGGCCATTTAAATTACAATTGGACAGGTAAGCATTTTGGATCATTTTTTTAGGAAACAATGTCCTCACATAGATCTTATCAATCAAACACGCACACACACACACACTTTTCATATTTATGAAAGTGAAGGGGTTTTATAGGCTATAACAACATTTTTAGCCAAGGTGTAAAATTCCATAAATGAACTAGACCAAGAATTTATTTCATCCCATCTAGGATATCCATTCAAGTAAAGCATCCAAGTACCAAGGGGGAAGTTAGTGATAAACCTATAAATGTTGTAAAAATCTAAGTAGGAGGAAATTTAAAGGTCGCAATTTTTTGAATTCTTGATTTTACTATAGACTAGAGCTAGGAGGTTGGTACTTCTAAATTCATGGATTAATATCAAGAAGCTTTTAAAGCCCATTGTTGTAGTTACATTTTGCATGCATATTGTACTTTTGTTTACCATTATTGATTAGTTCATTTACGTGTGTGCTTTGCGCTATGTATACTGCAAGGTTATACACTTGTATAAATTAAATAGGTTCTCTCAAAAAATTGTTGTTTAAAATTACCTACTTTCATGTATGAGCACTTCTTAGATATAAATGTTGACTATTCCCCATTTTTTTCTATCAAGTTGAATGCCTATTTCAATTGTGGATTACAGCTAATTGTTTCCTTGCCTGTGTAGTTGTGTGTTTATTGCCTCATTGCTTCCTATTTATTCTATATTTTCACTACTACTAGTCTAATGTAGACCATTTTAATCTTAGTGCATTAGTTAATTTTAGCCTAGAATGAGAACCCCCTATTGTGATGATTATCCATATCTCACAACATTATTGGAAAACCAGTAATGGTTATAGGGCCAAAATCTAGATGGGTCTCTTATCCCAAATGATGTAAGGTATAATTCATAAATGATAATGGAGAGGACCACTTGATTGTTTCCAAGTCATTTACCCTTATCAATATGTCAATAATAGATATAGATATAACACAAGAGGGAAACAAATTGAATTATAAATACTAGTAGGTATTAAGTCCAAACTTTACATGAAAATATGAACCCTAAATATTGAATGTATGATTGCCAATATGGGTGAACATTCAAAAATTTTAGAGGAAAAAATTCATCATTGGGATAAATTTCTATTTTTTCCCCAAAATGACTCACCAAATTTCGCTTCTTCAAAACCAATACACCCAAATTCTATAGGATACAATTATTTAACTTGATAAGCTATTAATATTTTCTAAATTCTATATAGAATTCTCAAAATGTTTTGTATCATCTCTAGGTTAAAATTTCATGTAGTAAAGGAAAAATAATAATACCAAGGTCATGGGACACATATTCCAAGCTGAATGTTAGGAAAAATAACTATAGTGGGAATCACTTCTGATTTATTTATGGCTAAGGAAATTGGCAAAGGCATTGGTGTTATAACATCATTCAACACTCCTATAGATTTGATGCTCTTTTATGGCCTTGGGAAACCCCTTTCCCATGTAGACTTGATATTATATTAAAAAAAATATTTTAAATTCCATACGCAACTCTTCCCACACTAAATCACATACATACATGAGTCCTACAATACCGCACCTATGTATAGCTTTAAAAATATGAAAAAATAAAATAATATCCTATTTTTCGGGCATGGTTTATGGGTTTTACCGAAAGCCCACCTACAGGAGCCTGTGGCCTAATGGAATTAACCAATTTCAAGTGGTATATATAGACCCATTGGATATTCCTAATGACATCAAGTATGTTTTCCATGTGCCTCCTAGACTCCCAGTGTCTAGGAAACCTTGGTTTACTTTGCATAGGTGCTCATAATCCTTATATAAAATATTTTTGCACTTGTTAGAGAGGTGTTCTTCATGGCTTGGTGATACGGATTTATGCAGGAACAAAATGAAATACATAAATACACATAAACATAGATATGCAATAGAAATAAAACTTAATTTCGTTAATATAAATGATGAAAAATGCTTACACATAGAATGGAAAATAAATTAGCTAAGGCATTGGTTGCTTATATATCAGAAGAGATGTGGAGGCTACAGGCCTTTGAACTATGTTACAATGAGGCTTAAGGACATTTTTATTATTGAACAATAAGAGAAAACCATAAAAAACCAAAAGCCTAACCCGAGGAGATGTAACACCAATATTTTATGGGCCCTGTTGGGGTTACTTGGGAAACCAACTTCTCGGGGTCGTAACTCTGTCATATTATCATTGTTTAACGTATATGATACATATTTGGATATATATTTCTGAGGAATACAATTTATGACACTATTTTTGGGAAATAAACAGAGGAATCATGCCCAAAAACTTTGTTTGGGGCCTCAAAACGGCTCCGCAAGTTCAGGACCTGAAAAACTGCTAAAAATAGTAAATAAGAAAATTGATGAAATTGACTAGGTGGAATAGGTGGGTGGTCACCAATATCCATCTGGATAATTCCTCCCCCCTTATGAATCAATGGTCCCCACTGCATGCATACCCTTCATGTGGTGGGGAAATTGCTGTTGAACCTGGTCCCTGGTGAACCACTTTCCTTGGTGAAGGCGTTGACCAGCTTTGACAACTCGATATAGATGGATCCTCTGCTGGAACGTGTTATTGATTTTTGTGTCCATGATATTAATAATTTGTGGCTTTTTCCATGCACTCCAGGTTTAACTATGTTGGTGTGAGTCGTTCTGCTATGTCAGATGTGTCCAGTAGAGGTAGAAAGTAGGGTTGAAGGTGGTCCACATTGAACACTAGGTGAAAACCAAGGAATGGTGGAATACCGAGCTCAAATGAATTGTCCCCTACCACCTTGGTGATGGTGTATGGCCCATATCAGAGTGGGAAAGGGTTGTGGTAGGGCCCAACGAGGTGCTCCTTTTACAAATGCAGCAAAACGTTGTCGCCCACCTGGAACTTCTATGGCACCTGATATCAATCATTTCGCTACTTGTACTTGATATTGGATTTCTCGAAGATGTTGTGGAATTGATGGGAGACATTTAGGATGCATTCAATAAATCTGGTTGCTTTATCAACCTCAGACAATACATGTGTGGATTCTATGTGTGTGGTCACATGAGGCATGGTAACATGATGCAACAATGTGCTCGGGGTCAGATATATGGAGTGCTTGACTTGACTATGTAGAGGAACCTCTATGGGTGAGGATAAAATGTCCTTGTATTCGTCCATGCCTTTGTCCATCTACTGGTGCCACTCAGAGGAGCCCTGTTTGGAGGTTATGACCACAATCTTATTCTTTCCCTGTGGGTGAATCATAATGAAAAAAAATTTCCTGGTTTGGGAGATAATCTTACTGCATTGATTTGTAGTACTCAAAGAGATGGCGTAAGGTAGTACTACCTCCGGTATCTTGTACAACGTATTTCCCAAAGTAATAATAAAAAACAAGGCCTAGACTCATACACAACATGTCACTTCCAAAATTATGGTTGGCCTAATAATACATCAGACACGTCAAGAGTAGCAACATCACACAGTACCTCATCCATGAAGGGCTTGAGCTATACGGAAGGCGGCACTACTGGCGGATGAAGAGATCTATTTGTTGGTGTAGCCGCCCAATGGTATACAGTTGTGGGTGTGTTATGGTCGGTAAGCCAAGTCGCTTCACGACTCCTGCTGGAATGAGGTTCTTTTGGCTTCTGCTATTGAAAATAATTGCAATGGAGAACCCTTCACCCACATCTGGGAATGGAAGAGGCACTCCCCCTCCTCTGGATCCTTGTGCTCCCCCCTCTAGAGCTTGGTGGTGGAAACTATGGAGCTGGTTTTGTATCAATGATATGCTTCCCTTTTTCATTCCACTTTTCTAGTTCTGACTCATAATCAGAACATGCAGATAATTCATATGCCTTCAGTTTGGCCACCAACAACACTTTGGCTTGACACTTGCTTGTGTTATGAGTGGAGCTATTACGAAATTCACACCACTTCCCCATATCCTTCTTTGGCTTTGTGGTGTTGTTTGATTCACCTCGCTTTGGCTTTGCCCCTTGTTATGTGGTTATAGAGCGCCTTTCCCTAGCTTCTTATTTGTGGATCCAAAGTCTCGCTTCTTCCACTTAAAATTATGTTCGATCTTGGTGGCATATCGACATGTCTTTCCAAGCGAGTTAATGTCCAGGAAATCTATTTCCTCTTGAATTTATCTATGCAAACATCTGCAGTACTTGAGAACCAAATGTTTCTTTGAATTTTTAATGCCCAACTTTGTGTGGAGGGTATGGAACACATTCTTCATCACGTGCACAAATTGATCCTTTTGCTACCGTAGTGTGGTCCATTGGATGTATTTTTCCTCATAGCTCCCCATGGGGTAGTATTTTTCCTTGATGCCATCTCATAATGAATTCCAAGTGGGTCTGGCCGATAAAAGAGAGGGTTCCTACTCGTCCTTTTACGCACAATAGGTTTCCCACTAATCTTTGACATGGGGGACATATTTCAAGGGTGAAAAAGTAATATTTTCTCAAGAGAAGAAATCATGAACCGAGAAATACCCTTCCAGAAAATTCAACCATCTATCTATGACATCTACATCTATCTAGCGCTCAAATACAAGAATTTCTAAGTTGACTTGTACTTTGAAAGGGGTGGCACCTCCAGAATGGCTGCGGGATGCGGATGTGCTGTTGGTGGGTAGTCGTTGAAGGATCTTGGAAAAATTATCCATCAATGCATTCCTTTGTTTCTTGAGGGCCTCCTCTCGCAATATTTTGATAGGATATCCTATTCCCTTATGTTTCTTTTCTTCCCCCATGGGCAGTCATCAGGGTTTGCGAGGTTGATCTTGCAAAGGTTCAACCAGATTGAGCCCTGACTACTTATATCCCGACCTCATTGGGGACAAGCAAAGACAGATAGAGAAAGAGAAAACTGATATGATACCACTGATCTATATTTATGCACGAATGTAATGAAATACATAAATACACATAAGAGAGAGATGCAACAGAAAAAAAAACTTCAATTCATTAATATAAATGCTGACAAATGCTTACAAACATAATGGAAAATAAAGTAGCTAGGGCACTGGTAGCTTATATCTGAGAAGATATGTGGTAGATACAAGCCTTTGAACTATGTTATAATAAGGCTCAAGGACCTTTTTATTATTGAACAATAAGATAAAAATGTTAAAAATCAGTCACCATTAACACAAATAAAAACTAGAGACAAAACATTGGCGGAAAAGGCTTCAGCCTCACGACTTCCTCACATATTTTTTCATTTATTAAAATAATATAATATTACAATTAAATAGATGAGGATACTGTGTCTCAAGATAGTGCGTGCTATCTTGGAAACGTTGGCTGAGATAATTTCTCAACCAAACACACACCAATATAGGAGCTACCTAAACTAACTCCTATCTTAGAGGAACAACCCAATCTAAAGAGTTAGGCATAAATTCCTAACTTTTAATATTTAATTTATTTATTTTATTTTTTGATTTATTATTTTTTTATGAGAGAGCCTAACCAAAAACCTAAAAAACCAAGATCATAACCTGAAGAGATGTAGCACCAAGCATTTATGGGCCCTATTGGGATTAGTTCGGTCGCGAACTTCCCGGGGTCATAACTTGGTCCTATGTCTATTTGACGCTTACGATACTTAGTTGGAAAGATATCTTGAAGGACTACCACTCGTGATGCGATTTATATGTAATAATCAGAGGAATAATGCAAAAAAAACATCATTTGGGACCTCAAAATGGCTTCGGAAGTTCAGGACCCGAAAAAATGCTAAAAATAGTAAATAAAAAAACTTATCAAACTGACTAGGTGGAATAGGTGAGTGGCCATCAATATCCACCTAGATCATTCAGGCTAGAAAGATTCGGAGGAAGGCTTCTGTTACGAAACCAGCTCCAAAAATAGAAGAAAAGATACATAAACGCCTTAGAAATAAGCCACTTCGAGGGGGGAACCTCCAATACATTACATAAATTAACAATTCTTGGATGATACAAATCACAAAACCTCCTTTCTATATATAGGAGTCCATGGGGCCACAATGTAATCCTATCCGACCTAAAAATAATAATGTGAGGGCATAATAATAACAATATGGGGGTTATAGGGGTATAAAAATAACAATAAGGGGGTTACACTAACAACAATAAGGAACTATATTAGTAATACAGGGACCTAGCATGCTCCTCTGCTTCAAAAAAGTGTTTCCCTCAATGCTTGAGCAGCTCCAGGTGCTTCTGTATAAAATTCTCATCCTCCCATGTAGAATCTTCAGTGGGTAACTTCTTCCATTTGATGAGATACTCTGGAATTGATCGATTTCGTAGCTGTCGAGTTCTTGTTTCCATGACTGCTTCAGGTTCCAATATGGTTACAAGCATAGCGGTTCAAACCTTCCTTCAAACCTTCCATGTATTCCTTCAAACCTTCCATTTTTTCTTCCATACCATCCATTTTTACTTCCATACCATTCTTCAAACCATCCATCATAGCTCCCATGCCTTTCTTCAAACCATCCATCTTAGCTTCCATGCTTTTCTTCAAAACATCCATTTCATTTTTTCTTGCTCTTCGAGAGCAGAATTTGGTGCACTTGCTCTTGTAATTTTGATATGTCATGTTGCATTTATTCATCTTCATAAGCCATAGTAGAGGCTTTTGAAGGCTTACTGGGTGTTGAATTCATTTTAGGAGGCATTTTAGAACCCAATATTGATATCTATTCTACAATATTCCCTTGGAATCAATTCAAATTGATTCTTTAAACAAGACTTATGCAATTCGGAAAAAAAAAAATACACACATTTTTCTTACTTTTCAGGAGCTCGATATTGAAATTGAATTATCTCTATAATTTCGAATCTTCAATATCTTAAATTTGGCCCTGTAGTAGCACTCAGAATCTTCTTTCGAATGCCACAGGTCTAACCTGATTTGGATTCTTCGAGGCAAAGTTATGCCCAATCTCCCACAATGACCTAATTATGGATTGGTTCAGTAGAGCGAACTTGTACGACGTGCCATGTGTCACTGTTTCCTCCTTAGGCTTTGAAATTGATACACAGGAAAGTAAAGTCCATGTACTTCTGGCCACTCTTTACAAAATTCTAATTTGACGCTTAGAGAGAGAGTTATGACGATTTTCCCACATTCACCTCTTTGAGATGAAATTTGGGAGCCTCGAAAAAACCTAACTTCCATAGATCATATCTTTGAACATATTATGAACCAAGATCTAAAATTTGTATAGGAAGTTCCATAGGATTTTGGTTTCTCTCTATAAAAATTTCAGCTTCTGAACCTTCGTAGAAACAAAGTTATAGCACAAATTCCATGATGACTTTTTTTAGGTGAAATTCGGGAACCTAAACAAAGCCTACCTTCCACAGATCATATCTCCAAGAATATTGCGAACCAAGATCTGAAATTTTTACACAACGATCCTTAGGATATCGGCTTCACTCTATAAAAATTTCAGCTTTTGAACATTCTTAGAAAACAAGATATAGCGAAAATTCTACAATGACATGTTTGGAGCAGAGAAAACCTACAATCCAAAGCTCTAATACCATAAGTTATGAAACCAGCTCCAAAAATAGAGGAAAAGATAGATCCATGCCTTAGAAATAAGCCACTTTGAGGGGGAAACCTCCAATACGTTACATGAATGAACAATTCTTGGATGATACAAATGACAAAACCTCCTTTCTATATATAGGAGTCCATGGGGCCACAATGTAATCCTAGACGACGTAACAATAATAATGTAAGGGCACAATAATAACATTATGGGGGTTACAGGGGTACAAAAATAACAATAAGGGGGTTATACTAACAACAATAAGGGACTATACTAGTAATATAGGGACCCAACAGCTTCTTCGGTGACGTGGAATGATCATGTTGTACCTTTTTTGTACCTATTGTTGTTAATCAATAAAGAAGCTCATGTATCATTTTTGATATATTATTGTCTCATGAATAATGGTTTATATGCTTATATGTGATAATATCAAATTATTTTTATGTATTCACATTTAATTATCCGTTATATGTATGCTTATGTGAGTTGACTTGCAGACCTATTCGTTCTGGAGGAAATAGAAGGTTTGGACCCTATGAGATCATCATCAAACGTAGGACCTTCGGGTATCTTTCTAAACCGAACTTTGGTAATTCAAATGTTTGCCACGCTTTTCTGAGTGCTTCTTGTTATTTATCTTGTTATGCTCTGTTGAGGTTTTTCAACCCTTACCTTAGGGAAATTTTCCCACCAATAGAAAGGGAAAGAATGAAAAATATCTTTTTATTATATTTCTTTAATGTGTTCTTATAGGTTTATCAAATGAGAAATGTAGGCACTTTTTTCATGCAAAATCACAATATGCATTGAATGAGAACCCATTTTTCATACTTTTAAGTACATCCACATCATGAAAAATTGAAAACCATATTCCTTTTAAGAATTTTTTTTTTCATATGTTTTCATTTTTTCAAGTAAAACTATAAGGTTATATGAAAAAAATTGATTAAAAAAATAGAGTTTCTCTTTTTCCTCCAAAAGTATTTACCCCTCAAAATTATCAAATTGGTTCTTTTAAAGTTAATTTTCTTAAAACTTTTTTTTGTTTTGATATCTATTTTTTATTTCAAAATTCTCTCTCTCTATATATATAATTAAAAAATTATTTATTATATTTATTCAGTTACAAAATTATATGAGAATACAACATAAAAAAAAATGAAAATGTTGAATGAAAAGACTTGTGATGATCTTAGAAGAAACTATCCAGATTTAAGCTCTACAAAAACACTAAAATATATTTTAAATGCATTTATAAAGGTATGTCGATTTATTATATTGATATGTAGGCTATATTTTTTCTATTTGTTACTTATAGGAATATAAATATATATTTGTTGATTTTATTAAAGATGTTGAAGAGGAATACAAATGGATTATTTTAGGCATTTAAAAGTTATATTCATAAATCCAAGTTTGAAAGACAAAGAATGAAAAATCTTCAAAATGATATGACACTATTGATCATTACACTCGTAATGGGATAATGGGATGATTATTTTGTAGTATCAAATAATATTAGGTGATTGTGAAAAATTGTAAATCTTTTTCCTAAAAGGGATTACTTGTGAGTTATTGCATATATCCCTCATGGTTTCCAAAATATTGGATATGATTATATTTATAAGATTTCAATAATTGCATTAAGAGATTTTTAAAAGTCACAACAAAATCATTTTGAATATTTATAATTTTTCATTAATGCAAAACCTAAGGGTAAAATGAAACCAAGAAAGCAACTTGTTTGTTAAGCTAAATAAATTGTATGTTTAGTAATTTAAAAACAATAATAATAATAATATATAATTTAATTGATTTTTTTCTAATCAATATTATAGGAAAAACCTCGATATGAGTAGCTCTAGTACTAATCCATTTGCAAGTAATATTGAAACAACATATGTTGCATGCTAAACAAAAGTTAATACTTATGATTCGATTCTTATCAATGAAAATATGAATGGAAACATAGCTGAATATTGGTTTATAATTTTGTGCCATAAATATAACATATGAAGAAAATTATTCGAGATAGGAGATTATTAGGATTCATGTAAAGCAACAAATGTTCATTAATTATCTTATAGATACATTTTCAGGTGACTAAAATTGGGTTTTGGATTTTTTGGATTTTTTCTCGGATTTAGGTAAGATTTATGATATAGAAAAATGAAATCAAACTTTAATATTTATTATTTTTAACTAATTTTTATTTATTTTATATTTGGTGATTATGTTATTTCTATTACCTGCAGGTAGTCCTTGGCTGCAAAAAGTATGCCGGGAAACCAACTCAACAAAAAATATGCCAGGAAACCAACTCAACCAATTTTAGGTTCAGGCTGGTCCTTGAACCAAAGGGAAAAAACTAAACTTTATTTATTTTATATTTGGTGATTATGTTATACCTGTTACCCGTAGGCAGTCTTTGGCTGCAAAAACTACGCCAGGAAACCAACTCAACGAGTTTTAGGTTCAGGGTGGCCTTTGAACTAGAGGGGGCTCCCTCAGTTGTTACGAGGCTTTGTTTAACTCTATTCACTTGCCACTGAACAACAGCCTTTGAAGCACAATGACCATATTTATAGTTTTAATTGCGGGTGGTTGGTGATCAATGAAAATCCGTAATCATTATTAAATACCTCTCTCATAGGGTCACTTTTGAACGTGTCAGCTTCTAGCCTGACAGAAAGAATTGATTTGTATAAGAATTTGACAGAAAAATGTAAGGAGATTCCTAATAATTGAGCAGCCAGAATAACTAATTAACAACTAGGGAGTTTTGGATGTGTGTAGAATATTTATACAGCCCAAAAAAACATATTTAAGAGAAGATAGAAGGGAAAAGAATAATTATTTCAAAGGAGAGATAAGTGAGATTGACAGTCCAATATACTAATTTCTTTCAATGATTACTAATTCGGCAGAGATTTGAGAGAGATTTAAATTCAATATATTATTACTCAGGTCTTCTATTAAAATCTAAAGTATGTGGAGAAAACAGATACATAAATACTGGAAAAATGTACTAGAAACAAAAAATTCTGCAAAAACTGGAGCCAGAAGGCTTTCATTAGAAATATAATAAGAGAAGCTATTACAAAGTGTAGAGTCTTGCATCAAAAGGCCACACTTTATTTATTACAAATGATCAT